>JAQIXT010000432.1:0-36312 GCA_034700445.1 Stenotaenia linearis
TGGGTTTTGGTGGGTTTTGGTGGGTTTTGGTGGGTTTTGGTGGGTTTTGGTGGGTTTTGGTGGGTTTTGGTGGGTTTTGGTGGGTTTGGGCAGGTTTTGGTGGGTTTTGTAAGGTTTTTGTAAGGTTTTTGGGAGGTCTTTGTGTTTTTTTAAAAAGGGAAATGGGTTTAGGTTGTATGTTTCGGTGGTTTTTGGTGGGATTTGGTGAGTTTTGGTGGGTTTTGGGAGGTTTATTTGTTTTTTAAAGGGAAATGGGATTGGTTTATGTGTTTTGGTGGGTTTTGTGAATTTTTTCTGTATTTTATAAATGGAAATAGGTTTGGGTTGTATATGTTTTGGTGGGTTTTGATGGGATTTGGTGGGTTATGGTGGGTTTTGATGAGTTTTGGTGGGTTATTGTGGGTTTTGATGAGTTTTGGTGGGTTTTGGTGGGTTTTGGAAGGGTTTTGGAAGTTTTTTTGTGTGTTTTATAAAGAGAAATTGGTTTATTAAGGGTTTTTGGGAAACCTTTTAATTGCTTTATTTTTAGATAAAGACTGTAGATAAATTGAGCTTTCAATTCTAAAAATTCCATTTTCCAAGTCAATTTACTTTTCTATAAAGAAATCTGACATATTTTTGCGACTTTCTACTTGTTATTGCAAATTATGAAATTGTTTTTGCAATTTTGTAGATCTAGTTTGCGATTTTAGATGAATCTTTGCAATTGCAGATCAATTATTGCAATTTTACATCAATTATTGCAATTTTAGACATGATTAAGTTTTTTAGATAGGTGATTGCGATTTTATACCTCTTTTTAAAATTTCCAGACACGTTTTTGAGATTTTAGACTCATTTTTTCAATTTCTAAATGAGTTTTTGAGATTTTAGACCTATATCGCAACTTCTAGACGTTTTATTGCAAAATATAGATCTAGTTTCGCGATTTTTGCAATTAATAATTTGCAATTTTCAGATCTGTTTATCCAATTGTAGATCAATTTGTGCGATTTTCCGCGTATCTTTTCCGATTTCTATGTTGATTTTGCAATTTCACATCTTTTTTGCGACTTCTAGACACATTTTCGCAACACTCAAATCGCCAATATTCGAAATTCAACTTCCTTTTCCTATTTCCAACCCCCAACTTCACAACTAAACCCTCCAAATCACTTAAAATCATCAATATAAAACTTACAATTAAACCCTCAAACACCCCCACCCCCACCCCAACCCCCACTATCCAAACACATCAAACTCCGCATACCCCAACAACTATTTCATTATAAACCCCCTTGAAAAACACACCCACAACAAGCAACAATGCAAAATCAGCTTATCCAACAACTTCCTTTGTTACCCATATCCCTTTGCGCAACTCCCACATTTTAATGACTCACCCACCCTCGTTTTATCCTTTTGATATGCCTTCATCGTTGCCACGCCCCCAAACGTTATGAAAATTCCCCATCTTACAGTCACCCATCAAATACCAACACAATTTTTCATTACCCCCACCCCAACCCCCCCTTTAATCCCCATCCCTAGACAAACAGAGAAAATGCGGCAAAAATAAAAGAAAGTAATTAATATGCATCATTACAAGACAATTATAATTTAATTTCAGTCTTATTAGCTGAGAGGTATGGGGAAGAAAGTGACAGTTGAAATTTAATTTGCGATGTTGTTTGGTAGCTGAGGTTGGAAATTGGGGGTGGAATTGGGAAATGGGTCTGGAAATGGATAAATAAGTGTTGGTAGTAGCAGAAATTGATTTAAGTTTGCGAAATAATTGTAATTGATTGGAAAAATAAGTGGAAATAGCAGAAATGGTCTAAAATTGGGCATATTTAGATCTAGAAATTGAAAAAGTAGGTCTAAAATGAGAAAAATAGGTGTAGAAATTAGAAATGTATATCTGAAATCGCATAAAACTGGTCTAAAATCGCAAAAAACTGCTCTAAAATCGCAAAACCTGCACAAAAATCGCAACAAATGCTTTAAAATAGCAAAATTAGGTCTAAAAATTGTAAAAACAGATTTTAAACAGATTTTAAAATCGCAAAATATGTAAAAGTTGTAAAGCTAGATTTAAAACTTATTATTTTGCGATTTTTAGATGCGTTTTTGCATCTGAAAATCACAAAACAATAATCACAAATCGCGAAAACGTATCTAAAAACGCAATGATAGCTCTGAAATTGCAAAACCAAATCTGAAAAATACAAAATCAGGGCTAAAATCGCAAAACGATCTAAAAGTAGTAAAATTAAATCTAATTTCGCAAAACTGAGTCTGAAATCGCAAAAATAAATCTACAAATTGCAAAAAATAAGATTAAAAAACTGCAAAAAAAATCTAAAATTCGCAAAAACGTGTAAAAATTGTCAAACTAGACCTAAAATTTGCAAAAGTAGGTCTAAATATTCCAAAACAATAACTAAATCGCAAAAAAAAAGTCAAAAGACACAAAAAAATCACAAAAAAATCCAAAAAAAACTTAAAAAATCGCAAACCAACAACCCGACCTCCCAAAACTACATACCCCCACCCTTCACCCTTCTTGACCATTCAATTCAAACCCCCCACTCACTCCCCTCCCGCCAAAACGCGTAAAATAAAGAAATCAATGCTAAACCGTCGACAGACAAAATCGATTCTCAACAAGCCACTTTAGACTCGCAACAAACGAGCGTCTTAATTCAATTACCTCTCGACTGCTTTTCAACGGCTTTTATTAACATTTCTCCCCTGACGCGCTCACTTACTACCTCATTTGCCGCTCTACCAAACATCCCATTGTTCCAACTCTTACTAATCACATTCCACAGTGAATCACGTGACCATTAGCCAAGGTCAGAGGACAATGGGACGCGAGCAACGTCCGTTTCCCTGCATCGCCTTCGGGTCGCAATAATATCGGCTTTGTCTTGCGGGGAAGCGCGACGCGAAATCGGGGGACAATGCAGCGTCTTTGGTCATCGAGTGAAATGAAACGATGCTTGACGTCAAAGGCAACATTGACGTTGCTCCAGGACGTAATTGGAATCGTCACTCGCTTTGCGACGTTAGAAATTAAATTTCAACTGTCAGGTTCTTGGGGAATAGCTGAGAGGTAATGCGAAGGAAATTAAATTGTAATTGGCTTGTAATGATGCGGATTAATTAGTTTTTTTCCTTTATTGGGAATGTTTGGAGTTGGTGATGTATTTGGTTGTGTGTTTGCGATTTTTAAATGTTTTTGCGATTGTTGGGTGTTGGTTTGGGAGGTTTTGGATAGGTTTGCGATTTTTGAAGGTGTTTATGCGATTTTAGACGTGTTTTTGCGATGTGTAGTCATCGTTTTGCGATGTGTAGTCATCGTTTTGCGATGTGTAGTCATCGTTTTGCGATTTTTGTAATTTTTAGATGCAGATTTGCGACATTTGAAGATATTTATGCGATTTTAAACATGTTTTTGCGATTTGTGGTGAACGTATTGCGATTTTTGGAGGTTTTATAATTTTTAGATGCAGTTTTGCGATTTTCGAAAATATTTATGCGGTTTTAGATGTTTTTTTGCGATGTGTAGTCGTGTTTTTGCATTTTTTGCATTTTTTTAGATTTTTGATTTTTAAATGTTTTTGCGACGTGTTGGTGTTGGTTTTTCAGACGGTTTTATGGTTTTTGGAGCTAAGATTGCGATTTTTGAAGACTTATGCGATTTTAGACGTATTTTTGCGATATGTAGTCATCGTTTTGCGATTTCTGGGTTTTTTTTGTAATTTTTAATTGCAGTTTTACGATTTTTTAATCTGTTTTTGTATCTTTTAGATCTAGTTTTGAGATGTTTGGCATGATTTTGCGATTTTAGACACGTTTTTTGCGATTTGTAATAATTCTATTTTAAATTTCAATAAATTTTGCGATTTTTAAATATTTTTTTGTAATTTTTACATTTGCGTTTGCAATTTCACATGCTTTTTTTCTGTTTTAGACATGCTTTGCGATGCTTTGCAATGTTTTGTAATTATTTTTTTTGCAATTTTTACAGCTTTATTTGCGATTTTGGATATATCGCAACAATTTTTAGATCCAATTTTACGATTTTAGAAACATCTGAATTTATGCATGCGATTTTTGACCCATCAATTGCAATTTTTAGATCTTATTTAATATTTTGTGACATCAGATTTTAGCTTTCTCATTTTACATTCATTTTCCCAATTTTACACATTTTTGTACACTCCAACTCAAATGCGACACTAAACTCACAAAATAAACAAATTAGAGTTAATTGAGAGATCAATCTGAACCCAAACGCGACATTTCGGACAAAATTAAGCCGTTTTATGCTAATTAAGAGACAAATTCATACCAAAACACAACAATTTGAATAAAATGACACAATTTCAAACCATTTCACATCCTTGAACCAACTCAAAGGTCAATTTCCGCATGTAAAAACAATTTCACACTTAAGCCTAATTCACAGAAACACAACTTAACATACAACAAACAACCCCAAACCCCCACATTTAATTACCCCCACCTTTCCAAAACTCTAAAATAACCGAATTCCTCACAAACTACACTAAATTCCACACACTTCCACCCCCCTACCCCATTCTCCTTCAACCCCCACCCACCCAACTAATCCGGAAACACATTTTAGGTTAACTTCATCTAATTACTGCAACATGTTTAACCGAAATAAACCAAGAAAAACATAAACACCTGTCTGTAAAAAGTCAAATATCGGCCGAAAAATGAAAAACCCGGGGGACCCCAACATCGGGGTGTCATAAAACCATAATAGAGGCCTTAAAACAATTTACCTGAGCAGGGGTCCGCCTCTTCTCCACTCTCCATCGCCCCCGGGTCGTATTAATGAGTTTGGCGCTCGTTTTTACAACCTCCCTATAGCGAACGACCACTTATCAGCCTAATCAGCAAGTTTTAACACTCGCCTTGGGGGATAAGAAGTGGGGGATAAACGTCGCGACCCACTTGCACGCCGCTCTCGTCCACTGAGCACGCGCGATTACCTCCAGCCAATGAGCGCGCTCGAAACGACTCTAAAGACGCGCCTCGACGCTCGACTCACTTCACTCGAGTTTCCGCACTTCCGCGCTCGTATTCCTCGTGTCGACCGGTTGTGACCGTTGCAACCGCTTAATTCAGTGTCAACAGTGTCAACGGTGTCCACGAAACATGCTGCCATTCGCCTACAAGTTCCCGTCGTCCTTCGCGTCGCTCGTCGAGCTGTCGACGAGCGTGCCGTTCGCGCCGTACGCCGCGCAGACGCACGGCGATTACTGCGACTCGCTCGCGGCGGCCGGTGCGATGGCCGCGGCAGCGATGGGGCAGAGCCGTCGGTCGGAGCGGCCGAGTCTCAAGAAGAGCTTCACGATCGAGGCGATCTTGGGGCTGGATTCCGGGAAGAGCGAGGGGAATCTGCGGGAAGAGGAGTTCACGTACGGGTCGATGAAGGAGCGGCGGAGTTCGCATCACCATCGGCCGAGTCCGTACCCGTTTCCTCTGGTCGGCGGGAGTAAACAAATGATTAGTGGTGAGTAAATGTTTTAATTTGGTGTTGGGCAGTTTGGTGAGCGTAAATCACGGCGGGTGATTTGTGGGATGAGTGGAATGCGGGTCGTAAATTGAGATGAGGCGAGGGTGGAGGGAAAGGGGTGGTTTGATTAAGAGTTTCAGGGGGTTTTGAGGGGTTTTTTTTGGTTTTTGGTTCAAGTTTTTGATGCTTTGGTGCTGTTTTCGGCAGTTTTTAAAAGTTTATTGCATGATTAATGCAGGCTTTGGGTACTTTATGCAACTTTTTGCATGATTTTGCACTCTTAAAGAAATTTTTTTACATGTTTATCTAATTTTTGCAAGTTTGTTATTGCATATTTTGTGCAACTTTTGCTATTTTATTGCTAAACAACACTTTTGCACAATGTTTACCACTTTGTTGCACATTTTAAGCAGTTTTTGTTACAGTTGCATAATTTCTGCAACTTTATTGCACATTTTCTGCTTTTTTGTAACTTTCTGCACAAATTTAGCAGATTTTGCAGCTTTTTGCACACATTTTTATAATTTTCTTAAATTTTCTGCAAAACTTATGCAGAAAATTTAGTAGGTTTTGCAGTATTTACTGTTTTAGCTAATTTTAACTTCATTTTGCATAGTGTTAGCTTAATTTTGCACAGTTTTAGCTTAATTATACGCAGTTATAGCTTAATTATTCGCAATTTTAGCTTAACTTTACACATTTTTGCAATTTCAAGTACATTTTTCTGCAAATCATCCACAAACTCGCATAATTTTTAACATTTTTCACAAACTCACATTTCCGCACCAATCCATCACAAAACCCCCTCAAACCTCGGGTTACTTACCCTGCACATCACCGCCGCGCGCCTAATTAGACCGACTCTCTTTACAACACAAAAAAAAAAAAAAAAAAAAAAAAAAAAAAAAAAAAAAACCAATTAATAAATTTTTTCCTCCTCCTTAATTAGATAAAGAAGTCAAACTCCGATTGGACGACCCGATAACCACCAGTGGCGGCAAACCCTTGAAATCAAAGCGCGTGCGCACCATCTTCACACCCGAACAACTCGAAAGACTCGAAAGTGAATTCGAACGACAACAATACATGGTCGGACCCGAAAGACTTTTCCTCGCCTCAACCCTTCATCTCACCGAAGCCCAGGTCAAAGTCTGGTTCCAGAACCGGCGCATAAAATGGCGGAAACAACACCTCGAGATGCAACAAGCGCGGCTGGCCAAACTTCGCAGCGACGTCGACGACACGTCGCGTTTCGAGGAGCTCGGCACGTCGTCCGACGACGAAAACTAGTGATCAAAGGGTTTGGACTTGTAAATATAAGTGAAAAAGACAATTATTTTGTTAAGAAATGTCTTCCGTGAAGAATTTTAAGAAAATTTTGAAAAATTATGAAAAATTATGAAAAATTATGAAATAATGGACCAAAGATTTTTTTTGCTCAAAAGTAAGGAGTTGTGTATAATATGGCGGATGTTGATGTTTTTGTTATTATAGTGTTGATAAAGTATGAAAGTATTGATTAATGATGATTTTTTAATTGATTGTGTATAGAAAAGAGTGTGTGAATACTTTTGCTCATGTAAATAATTATAAATATTAATAAATTGATATTGGATGGAATTTTTTTTATTTTTTTTTTATTTTTCTGAAATTGCAGTGACTTTTGGAATTTTTTAAAAAATTATTTTTAAAAAAAATTAAATTTATGGGTTTTTATAGGTTGAATTTGGTTTTACACTGTTTTGAGTGTGAATTGTCCAAATTTTCCAAATTTTCCAAATTTTTTTTTTTTTTTTTTAAATGTAGTTTTAGTAATTTTGAGGGGAAAATATGAAATTATTTCATTCCTCAGTGAAAGTTTTTGATTTTTACACTAAAGTGAAAGGAATTTACATTTGGATTTAGTTAAATTCCTTCATTTTGCATTATTAAGTGTAAATTATCCAAAATTTCCAAATTTTCAATGAATTTTTTAGTAATTTTAATAAAATCTAAGATAGAATGTCAACACTCACAGCAATTTCAAGTAATTTCACTTAAAAACCACCAAAATTCTTAATTTACACAAGTTTCTCAATTAACCAAACAAAACATCCAAAATCAACTTTTAATTAACAAAATTTAAAAAACACTAAATTAAAAAAAAAAAAAAAATTTAAATTCAAACTATTTTTAAAAAGCAATATATATATATATATACTTAATTTTACCCCCACAAAATAAAAACCCAACTTAATAAAACCCACCCACTTTTCCTTAAAAACCCCATTAAATTTCCTTTTTTCCCACAAAACCCCTTTTTACCCCCACAAAAAATCCATTTAAACCCTTTTTACCCCAACAAAAAAAACCTTTAAATTCCTTCCCAACCAAAACCCCTTTTACCCCCACTTAACAAAACCCACCCATTTTTCCTTAAAAACCCAATCAAATTTCCTTTTCCCCCCCCACCAAAACCCCTTTTCCCCCCACAAAAACCCTTTTTCCTCAAAAACCCCACATTCCCCCTCAAAACCCCTTTCCCCCACATCCCCCACTAAAAAAAAAAAAAAAAAAAATCATTACCCGATCAAGATACACTAAAATGTCAACATCCAACAAGAAACGGCGGCCTCCTCACAAAAGAAAACCCACCATCCACACACACATTGCGGTGGAAACATTCCACGGACGCTCGCTCCAATCACGGACGAGCGCAGCCGTCTTCCCCTTCAATATGAAACGCGCGCGTCCTCCACGTCCAAACCCGCGGAGGGTGGCGGGATGCGATCCCGCCTCTCTCCGCTTCGCTTTCTTTTCTCCGCTCCCCACGTTACATTCCGACGGAATGCTCGGTATTTCAATTAATGCAGCAAAAAAGAAATGTAATGTCTTTTGTGCTAGCTCGACCGAAAAAGCCCAAACCATCCGGAGACACAAAGCGAATGAGATCCGTCATTAATTAAAGCTCGTAAATTCACCCTCAAATGCTCGGTTCATGACGTCGCGCGTCGGCGTGTTATTGGGTGAAGCCCAACATGTTCATAATTGCTCCCGATCGTTTATGCTTTGTTGGCCGCGTGACAAACGATTGTCACTTTGTGTCAACAGTGTGTACAATGGGTGGTGGGTGTGGGTGGTGTGATGCACCCAGAATTATTGGCGGGTGGGGGTTGTTATTAGGCGTGTTTGTGTCATTATTAGGTTCGGGTTTGACGTATGGTTGATGTTCATTGTTTTGGGGATGGGGTGGAATTTGGTAATAAGGTTGTGGGGGTGGGGGTTAAAGGTGATTTTATTGATTTTTTGTTTGTTTTGGGGAATGTGGTTTGTGGGTTTTTTTTTGAAAATGGGTGGGGGTATGGGTGGGGGTAATTATTTTTTTGATTTGTTTTGGTAGTGGGGGTGGGGGGGGGGGAGATGGGGTGGTCAAGAGGGAGGGGGTTGGAGTTTTTTTTGTTTTTTGTTTAGGTTTTATTTTTGGGGGTTTTTGAAAGTGGGATGGGGTAAAGGGGTTATGAATTTTTGTTTTTTTGTTTGTTTTAATTGGGAATTGGGGGTTTTGATTAAGGAAGATTGTGAAAGAGATGTGTTTTTGTGTGTTCTTTAGCAGTGAGGTGTGATTTGTTGGTTTTGAGGAGTTGGGGGTAAAGAAAATAATAAATTTTTAAAATAAATTCATAAATAATAAATTAATACATTTTGTTTGCTTTGATTGGAAATTAGGTACCTATTTTGGATTTTTTTATCTTATATAATTTTTTTTTTAATTTTACATTTTTTAAAGTTAATTTAGACTTTAAAAGGTGTAAAACATTTATTTAGATCAAAAGTATCTTCAAACCTAAAATAATTTAGAACCTAATCAATATTTTCATAGATTTTCATAGATTTAAGGTCTAAAATCTGACTTTACTTTTTTATAAGTCTAAAATAAAACCTAAAGCAGCATTTTCTAGACTTAAACTACTTTACAAAAACAAAAAAATTTTATACTTTAATTCATTTACCCCTAGAAAACAATATCCACATCAAACCTTTTAGCACTACAGACATTCTATTACAATTCCAGACCAAAAAAACCATTTACAGACCTCCAGATTTTCTTATTTCAAACATGTAACATTTTTAAGTCTTAAAAAAATCTAATTTTTCCTCAAAAAAAAAATACTTGACTATTCATGTCAACATTTCAAGATCCCATCTCCAACTGCCCCACATTCATCATCAATAAAAATCCAGTCTTCTAAGATTGATCACATTTCAATCCCCTTTTGACATGCACCTACATACAAAACAAGTCCATACATTAAACACACACTTGCCACTCTTTCCTCATCCTCTGCTACAAACTTGACTTGAGGCCAACTACAAAATGACCCTTTTTCAAACTCCCATAAAAGTCCATTAGTGAGCTCAATAATAATTAAATTTTATGGATTCCACACTTAAAGAGAACAAAATTCACTTACTCAATACAAACTGGCATTTTTTAGTTTTCGGTCAATTCGTCGACGAATAAACTCGATTTTTTTAAAATTCGTGCGACAAATAATCGAAACGAGTTAACACTCGTGTTACCGAAGTTAATTTGAGTTAATTTTTGTATTTTTTAATACCTGGTTGTCATTTAATGATCGGGAATGTGATAGTAAAAAGTTAGATCGAGTGTGAGCCGCCATGTTTGTTTTCCCTGTTCATTCGTTATAATAAGAAACGACGCTTCTCTTACGGCAAAATGTTCAAAATGAGTTTATGTACTTGTTACTGAAGTTGATTTAAGTTATTTTTTTGATTTTTTTGATACCTGGATGTCGCTTAATAATTCAGAATGTTGTAGTAAAAAGTTAGATCGATGCGAGCCACCATGTTTGTTTTCCATATTCGTTAGCTGCGATTAAAAAAAGACATTTCTCTTACCGTAGAATCCATTGGAACTTCAAATATGGCTTCTTAACACTTCTTTAGACCAGTTGTAGGTGTTTTGTCCACATCAACAAACAATACCTCGCTACAATCCACTTTTACATCACCGTTTCGACATCACTGAGACCTAAAGAAAAGTGTGCAGAACACAAACAATTATTTAATCACAGTTTTGCATAATTTATAATTTGCATAAATTACACTCAAATTACTAAACTTCAACTTTATTTACAAAAACATCAACAAACATTTCAATCTCACCAACCTCCATCATCCGCCATTTTCTCGCAAACACCGAAACCACAGAACGCATGCGCCTGCATTACCTAAACAACAAAAGAAGAAAAACCATGAAACCTCTAATGAAATTCGATTTAACTCATTTTTATGGAAAAAAAATTAATTTCAATGAAATATTAAATTCCTCGCTGACATTTTCAATATGCTGGATATTGAAAAAGTCGATTAAGAATAAAGAAGAAGAAAAAGAGGAAAAAAATCGATTCGAGTCTCTCTTCAGTTAAAAGAGGCCCGCTTTAAAACTTAATTTCAAGTGAATCAATACGGATATAACCTCCATTTAATTTTAAAAGAAATAAACCCAGTAGGGTTTCCTTTGAAAATTTAAAATTTAAAAAAAAATCAATTTTATTAGTTTTACGAATGCTTTTATTTACGTGTTGCGGTCGAACCCCGTTATAACGAAATGATGGAAATAAAGAAAAAAAGTTCGTTGTAACGAGATTGAGGTATAATTTAAGCCCCGTTATAATAAATTAACGAAATATTACGTTGTAGCGGGTTTTTTTGGTTTTTTTAAAAGCCAAAAAAGAAAATTCATCAAAAAAGAAAATTCATCAAATATCATCAAAATTGTAAGAAAATTCATCAAATTTCATCAAAATTGTAAGAAAATTCATCAAATTTCTTCAAATTTCATCAAAATTATAAGAAAATTCACCAAATTTCATCAAAATTCAAAAATAATTTACCAAATTCAAATAAAATTCAAATTTGATCAAAATCCAAAAATAATTTACTAAATTCAGTTTAAAAAAATAGAGAAAATCAATCAAATTAAATAAAAATTCATTAAAAATCCAAAACAATGCGTCATTAACGACTTTCCCTACATTTCTCAGTCTTTCACGATACAAATCCCAACTCCATCCACAAAAACCTCGTTATAACGTAAAAATTCCAACCAAACAATTCATAATACCTGCTTTTCGTTATAACCTCGGTATAACAAAATTTTTTACCCGAAAAAAAAAATCGTAAATTTCACATCACTTCGTTATAACGAGGTCCGACAATTCAATTTATTCAATTCACTGCTATTTATTGCTATTTATTGGTACAATTAGGGTTGAGCGTCGTTGGTGGCCTTTTGTGGGTCTTTTCTCTAATTGATTGATTGATTGGCTTTTGGGGGCGAACAAAGAGATAACTGGATGAGATGCGCGTGGCTGAAAACGCTAATTTATTGGCCAAGATGGAATTGAGAGGTTAAAAGAGGCCCCGACTCAGTTGCTGGTGGAACCAATGAGTTTGGGCTCATCATCAATTCTTTTCAGTGTGGACAGGTGACCCTCGAAGTGTGTGCAGTCGTGTAAAAGGTGTTCATGTGGGCAAACAGTGAGGGGGATGTGACAAAAGGGGATTGAAAAGTCAGTGGAATGCGAGACAGCAGATGGGTGTTTGTGTTTTTCTGGTTTTTTGTGTGTGGGGATAAGGGGGGATTAGGAAGTTGGATTTTTTGGGGGTTTGAGTGTGATTTTGGTGGATTTGTGTAGTGTTGTTGAGTTTGAGGATTTTGTGCATGGTTTTGTTGAATTAATGCAAAATTAATGGATACTATTGTTGAATTTGTGGCATTTGTGCAAAGTTTTCTTGAATTTGTGGCATTTGTGCAAAGTTTTCTTGAATTTGTGGCATTTGTGCAAAGTTTTCTTAAATTTCTGCAGAATAATATTTAATTTGTGCACAATATTCTTTAATTTATGGCTTTTGTGCAAAGTATTGTTGAATTTCTGCAAAATATTATTAAATTTGTTAAATTATTGTTGAATTTCTGCAAAATATTATTAAATTTGTTAAATTATTGTTGAATTTGTGCAAAATATTGTTGAATTTGTGCAAAATTTTGTTGAATTTGTGCAAAATATTGTTGAATTTGTGCAAAATATTATTAAATTTGTTAAGATATTGTTGAATTTCTGCAAAACATTGTTAAATTTGTGCAAAATATTCTTGAATTTATAGTTTTGTGCAAAGTATTGTTGAATTTATGACTTTTTATACATCGTTTTATTGAATTAATGCAAAAATTTTGTTTAAGGTACATAATTCTATTAAAGGTACTCATGATTTTAATAAATTTCCTATTAATTCTGTTGAATTTCTATTAGTGACTCTAATTCAATTGAATTTTTACACTATTCAATTAAATTGCTATTATTTTCTCAATAATTCAATTGAATTTTTTCATTATTCAATTGAATTTATATTATTTTCTCAATAATTTAATTGAATTTCTACAGTTCTATTAAATTTCAAGATAGTTCTATTAAATTACTACACAATTCTGTTAAATTTCTATATCCCATTGAATTTCTCCACAATCCCACACAATCCCATTCAATTTTTATTACACCCTAATTCAACCTGCACTAAATTTCAACACAATCCCCCTGAATTGACTCCCCTATTAAATTTCCACACAAAACCAAACTCCCTCACCTCCCCCACAAACCCCCAAAACCACCCCCCAACTCCACCCCATCCCCCAACACCCAATAAAACCCATCAAAAATTCAAAACTCACCCACAACCTGCACACCCACAATCCAGGTCACCCCCACCCCCACCCCCCACCCCCACACACCTCAACCAAACCCCCACACACTTCCCCAATCTCGATTGTCTTAAACACTTTGTACCTCCGGGTTATTGCATTTTTACACCTTGTATTTCAACCAGGGAGGTCCCCAACTATAAACAAGACACACTCCATCGTGTTTTACGATTGCCCGCTTCTTTCTTAATGGACATGGACGCAGCCCGGTTCTCTGAAGCGAAAAGCGCGCCAACAAAAAAGCAATCGAGGTTAAAAAGAACCGATCGCTTAAGGCTGGTGATGGTTATAACCCTCAATATAGTTAACAAAGTGTTTTCTTTTTGTTTTCTTCACTCTGCATTCTTGTTAGGCCTATTGTTTTACTTTTTTTTTTTTTTTGGTCAAGGCTGATTGGGGTTGGGTAAATGGGTTTTGGTTGGTTTATGGGTTTATTGTATTGAATTGTGGGTAGTTTTGTTCGAGTTTTTAGTTTTTGTTTGTGTTTTGTTGAGGTTTTGTGGATTAATTGGTGTTGGGGTTTGTATAGTTGGGGTGGGGGTTGAGATTTTGGGGTTGGAATGTGATATTAAACTGTAATAAAATCAAATTATAAAAATTTACAATAATAAAATTTGTTGTAAAGAATAAATTCACACTATAAATGCTTTTCAGTAAAAAATAGATCTACAAAAACGTACGTAATTAAATTTATTGTAAAGATTTAATTTACATTACACTTAAGTTTACGAACGCTTGTAAAACCACGATTTACAAAATCTACAAAAGCCATTTAAAATGCGGTTTTAATACCGTAAATGTAACGCATACTTGTTTTTTACAACAAATTTAATTGTTTTACAATTTGTAGATCTGTTTTTTCCCCAAGTGGTTCTTTTACAAGGATAAATGTACGGTAATGTATACAGTACTAGGTAAACGCTGCAGTTTCTTTCGCGTTGGTGATGAGCAAGCAGTTATTTACAATTAACTATACAATATAGACTCCCGATTATCCAGGGCAGTCAGGAAATTGACTGCCACGAATAATCCGCAAATATGAAATTATACATATTATTGTGTATTATTGTGTACACATTGTACATTCAAAAGTACAAATGTGTTTAAGGTGATAAAAAAGAGCAAAAAAAATTGTTTTTTGCATCATCACTGTTATGAAAATTTGAACTTCACTAATGCAAGACTTCAACTAAGCCAAAATCGGTCTCTGATGTATTACAGACAACAGAGATATATATTTGACCGTGTTTTTATGCAATTGAATTGAAATTTCATCACTTCGGAGCCTAACCTAACCTAAAATTTTAGACCCGGATAATCGGAAGTCTACTGCATTTATTTAAATTAGGAAATAGAAATACAGTCGGACCCGCCAGTAGCGACCTCGGATATAGCGTCAACCCGCTTATAACGTCACATTTGGTGCGGTCCGGCCAAAAAGGTAGGGTTTTCTATGCTAAAAAATTCAGATATAGCGTCAATTCTTATAGCGTCAACCCGCCTATAGCGCCCATATATGCCGGTCCCTACGAACATACATTAAAAAGTGATTTTCAAAACTGTCAAAATGATCCAAAAATCTGGTTTTGACTTTTTTGTTGTTTTGTGTTGAAAGCGAGTTAAAACTATGTTTTGAGAGTTAAAGATTTTTTTCTGGGAAGTAAAGGGTTTATTGAGGTTTTTGGATAGTGATGTTTAGTGACTCAAGTGCCATCTATGCTGTTTTGTAGGAACTATTTGTAGATAATTTATCAATGTTGTCGGTAGGTGATGTGATGTACCAAAGTAGAGATATAAACAATGTAGAAATGTAATAATAAAAAAAATTACAACAAAGTTTACTTAACACCTGTGTCACAATATTCATTCAGGGGTTCATAAATGATGTCATGCTTTAAAAAGGGGGTGGGGGGGTGTAGAAAAGACTGACAGGAATGTGACTAATTTATATGGGGGAGAAGAGAATTAGCATGTGACATCCATTTAACAGTGAGATATTACTATATTAGAAAGAATGTTAGTATTTTGGTTTATTTCACAACATAATAGGAAATTTCTAAAAAAAATTTGTCAAAGTTGATGACAGGTTAGTGAGGAGAATTGGTGGGGAAAATAGAAGTAAAAGTGTTTAAAATTATTATATGTATACTTTTTGGTATTTGAATAAGTGTGACATAATAAGAGAAGGTGAGGGAAATTAAAATTGATAACAATTTGACAAAGGGGAGGCACAATGGAGTAAAAAACCAGCCATTATTGGTGACATCAGTTATGAACAACCCCTCAAATGTCCACAAACTGACAAACACAGCCAAATTTATGAATGCACCACAAATTGTTACGTGATGAGGTAATGGCTTCAAATCTTTTGTATATGTGTGTGATCACGTGATGCGATACTTGCTTATGGCCAAGTATATATGAGCAAGCAAGATCCAACACAGATCACGTGATATAGAAGTGGATGCGAACAGAAGTCGATCCAGAGATTCAATAAAGTAATATCAAGGTCAAAACCATTTATTCGTAACACAAATAATCATCAATTGGACATCTTTTATACTACACATATTATATCATCCATGTGCCAAAAATTGCATTCTTAAGAGAAATACAGTCAACAGATTGACTTTTGGCAGTCCATACTCAACAGAATGTCACAATTTACCTACTCCATGCTACATCATGTAACACACAGCTCCATCTATCCACACACTTACAAACCAATTACTCCACCATCACAAACTTAAAAAATCCCAACAATACCATCATGCATCTCAAACAAACTATTATTGTTTTATTAAAAGGTTTTACCAAGTAAGAGAACATCAAATTCCCTTTCTCCAATTCCAAAAACCACACTAATAACATTTCTATTCACTTCCAGCCTAAATTTGTGTAAATTGTGACTCGTTTGAGTCTGTCTTTGTTGACCGACAACTTCTGCAATCTTGCTTCTTTCACCTGCTGGTAAGTCCAAATGCCAGTGAAATTCCTTAAACTTTGTAAACTCTTTACAAGAATTTGAGTGTTTTGTCATACTTTAGTGGTTTTGGTTAGTTTGATTGGTTTGCCGTACGTTCCGTAGGTCCTTTGTCGGCGATAGCGACATGACAATCTGTAGAATATTTATTTTTTCAAAATTAAATTGCAGAAAATCTTTAGATTTTGAAGTAAAACTAGAAAATCTGTAAAAAATCTACAAAATCAGCCAATAAAATGCAAATAGAACTTCAAAAATTGGTTTATTAAAATTTAACAATCAATAAATTTCATTTTTCCAGTTTACTATGAGTAGCGAAGGCATTCTTCAAATCCCCCTCGAGAAGAAGCGAAAGCAGAACGGGATGTCACGAAAGGCACGCGAGGATTTCATGTGCGTGATCCTTGAAAAGAAGAAGCAGCAGGATGAGTTGTGTCGGAGGACACGTGACGAATTGTTGTCCGAGATTCTGTTGTCCCGAAAAGAGCAGGAGAATCAAGTACAGGGTGAAAGGGTTAAGTTCTTCGAGTCGATTGCGCAGGTCCGGAGCGAGAAGTTGGACACTGTGTGTGTGGAGAGGGAGAAACGGTTGGCGAAGATGATTGAGACTAGGAAAGAGCAGATGAAGAGTGTGAGCAATGAGAGGAAGTTGCTTATGACTGAGGTTGGGCAAGCAAGGAAAGAGCAGGATGAGCATGTTTCTAGGGAGAGAGAGAAGCTGTTGGCTGAGATGGTGATGCAGAGGAAGGAGCAGATGGAGTGGGTGGGTATTTTGGGAGGAAGGAGGGGGAAATGTGAGGGGGGAAAGAAAGGGTGAATGTGTGGAGGTTGAGGGATGTGTTTGTGTGTGTGTGTTATGGAAGAGGTGGATGGTAAATGATGCTTGACTTTGTGAATTACATTGAATTTCATTGAATTTTCATAATTTTTGCTTGAACTGCATTGAATTATCATAATTTTTGCTTGAACTGCATTGAATTTTCATAATTTTTGCTTGAACTGCATTGAATTTTCATATATTATGCTAGAGCTGCACTGAATTTTTTTGCCCTATGCTTGAATTGCATTGATTTTCTTTAATTATGCTTGAACAGCATTGAATTTTCATATTTTATGCTTAGACTGCATTAAATTATCATAAATTATGCTTGAACTGCACTTAAATTTCGTAAATTATGCTGAAATTTCATTAAAATTTCATAAATTATTCATAAATTATTCATAAAATTCAATGCAGTTTCAGCAAAATTTATGATAATTTAATGATCATAAATTTTGCTGAAACTGCATTGAATTTTCACTATTTATGCTTCAATTGTACTGAAGTTTCATAAATTATGCTTTAATTACATTTAATATTATGGATTATGCTTGAATTTTCATAAATAACACAAATTATCATTAAATCATCCATAAATTTCATTAACTTTTCATACAAATTAACCCAAAATTCTATAAAATTCCATCAACTTTTCACTAACTACACCTAATTTTCAACATAGTCTCCAACTAAAACTAAATTAAGAAAACCAACCACACAACTCACAAAACCCCACTCATCCTCTTTATCTCCACAGGTCCGTGAAACCCGCGACCAGATGATCGAAACCCTCATCCAACAGACCCACGACCAACTAACCAACGACCAAATCGTCAAAACCAAATCCCTCATCCGCAAGAAACAAGAAGACCACTCGATAACCGAACGCAAACACGGCCTCGAATCCCTCGGAGCCATCCAGACGGAACAAGACGCGCACATGCGCACTGAGCGCAAGCAAGCCGCCGACGAAACGAACCGTCTGCGCGCCGAACAAGACGAACACATGAAAATGGAGCGAAAACGCGCCGTCGAAGCGATCGACCAAACTCGCAAAGAAGCGGACGAGCACGCGAGATTTGAACGAGACCGGACGATCGAGTCGGTGGCACATGCGCGGAAGGAGACGGACGAACACGCGAGGTTTGAGCGGCGGAAGGCGGTCGAGGGGGTCAGCGAGTTGAGAAAAGAGCAGGAAGTGCACTCGAAATTGGAGCAGAAGCACGCGCTCCATTTGTTGACCAAGTTGAGGCGAGACGAGACGAGACTCGCGCGAGAGAAGGTGAAGGAGGTGATGGAGTGTTTGATTAAGGAGAGGGAGAATCATCTGAAAGCTGAGAGGGATCACGTGTTGGACGCGATTGCGCGGTTGGAGGCGGTGCAAATGGAGCAGGTGAGTCGAGATCTCGATCTGTGCCGTCTTTTAAAGTGTTTTGTGTGTTGGGCGATTTGTTGTTTCTCTGCGAGTTATTTCTTCTTCTTCTTCTTGCGCCTGTTTTTAGGTTCCGTAAACTTTCTGGTTTTTTTGGTCGTATTTAAGTGTTTGGGGGTGTGGTTATGTGAGTGTATGAATGTGTTGGTTGAGTTGTTTTTGCTGGGTTGTCTGTTTCATTTGTATTTTGTTAGACTTTTGATATTGTTAACATTTTGCTGATTTGTGCTTCTTACTGATTTTGTGGCAGGTCACGTATGGCCTTTGTAGCCGCTTGTGACCTTAGGCAGTATTTCTTCTTCTTCTTCTCTGTGAGTTTTAAGTGAGGGGTTAAATGGTTTTGCGGGGTGGGAGAGTTATAGGTGAAGATTTTTGATTTTGGTTGAATGACTTAGGAATTAAGAATGAAAAACTGATGAAAAAGTTTTCAAAATCTACAACATTCCTCTATTAGAACATTTTGTTAGAGATTAGAGGTTATATATCCAAACTAGAAAAGTGTCCACACACATTGAACAGCCTAAATGTGTTTAGATTTTTATTTTATCTATCGGCATTTCCAAGTTATAGCCACTATTCAATCAAAATCCAAAATTCTTTAACTAAAATGTATACCTCAAGTGCCTTAGGGACCACTTAAAACCATTTTATTCTATTACCACCAAAGTCACTGCAATTTTCTGCCAAATACGAAACTTTATGAGAAAGTGCAGTACGGAAATTATTGAAAAATTACAAATTTCATAACTTGGAAACTCTACAGGTTAATTCAGAGCGCAAGAACTGGGATTACATATGGGAGAAGCTTAGCGAAGAACAGATGGAGAATTTGTTGATCGAGGAAGAACACTGCGACGCTGCAGTTGAAGAGTTATTGAGAATCAAAGACCACAATTTGGACATGGAAAGGAGAAACGCATCAAAAACTCTGGAAGCAATGGAGAACAACAAGAATGCGCATGCGCTGTTGGAGAGACAACATGCCAAAGAGATGAAGAGCAACTTGCAGAAGGAGTTGGAAGAATCCTTACATAATGAAAGGAAGTATCTAAAGAAACTTCTAGATGAAGGATAAATCCACTTTGTATAATTTCAAAAACAATGTTGTTTTGTGACTTGTAATAATAGAAAATAAAAACAAATACATTTTTTTCAACAATGAATCTATATCACTGTTGGCAACAGCACATTTTAATAATATTTAGGCTTAGAAATCAAAATTTACAGTGCAAAAATTTGGCAGAAGAAGATATTAAAGGTAAAAGCACTTGTATACTCTTGAATGTTATACTAATAAATGTATGGGCTTGCAGACTGATGTGTGCAAAAGATTTCTTATTTGCATTCCCACACATACTTGAAAAGTAAATATGATACTTTTAGTATAAAAGTAAAGTCGATGACTATTTCTCGATTATTAGTCACCGTCAAATATAAGTCGCGGCTTGTATTTGAAGAATTCTGAAATTTCTTTCGGACGAGTCTTTAGAATTCAATGAAAATTGCAGAAATTTAAGACAAAATTGAAAAAATTTAGTAGAAATTACAAAATTTTAATGTCATTGCACTTGATTTAATCACTTGGATCATTTTAGATTTAAAAACCACATAAAAATGGAGTTTGCGTGGACCGATCAAGTGCAACGAGCCAAAGTAGAACGAAAACACCTCGTCAACATCATCAGACAGACTGAAGTAGAACATACCACCCGGGCAAAGAAGGAACGAGAACAACTTCTGGCAGCCATGGTGCAAACCAGATCAGGACAGGATGAACATTCTCAAGTCGAAAGATCCCAACTGCTAGAAACAATGATAGCGACTCGTCAGTCGCACGAAGTACAAATGAAGACAGAAAGAGAACACATATTGCAAGTGATGGACCAAACGTGGAAGAACCAGGAGATCAGGGTCAAAGAAGAACGTGCAAAGGCCGCGTTTGCCACTGACCGGACTCAGAAAGAGCAAGACAGACACAAACAGCTAGAAGCAGAGCATGCGGAAGAAGTGCAAGGGCAAATGCGGAAACTGCAGGTAAAGATAGTTTCTACTTGATCCCGTTAAAATAACAGCTCTATCTGCATTTGTTTCTGATATATTTGAGACTAGCAAAGCGCTGCCCGGGTAAACAAAAATCAAAAATTGTGTATTTAATTGTGTAGGTACCTGTAGAAAATTTCATGGATAAAAAATGAATTTACCAACAAAAATTTCACTATAAAATAGCCGGTACCCGTGGAAACTTCCACGGATTAAATGAATATAGAAAATAACAAATTTAAAAACAATGCAAATTTTTATGCGTAATATTCTATTACAATGTTTGAATTTAATATTTCTAATCCTGACAGGAAGAACACCTGATGATCGAAGGCAAAAGTTGTCTGGACGCGATGGAAGTCGCATGGAACGAACAAGCAAAACACCGAAAACTCGAACGAAAGAGCGTCGCAGAATCGTTGGCAGGAATGAAGAAGAAGCAAGACGAGAATGGTGTGGAGGAGGAGAAGCGAATAGCCTGTATCGAAGACCACGTGATCAACATGCAGAACGAAAACTGCCGGCAGGAACGAAAGAACGCGCTGCAAACGATCTCGCTGACGAGACGAGAAAAACGAGATCACGTGATTCAAGCGATGGAGAATCTACGGGCGGAGCAGATGGAGCATTTGATGAAAGAGCGGAATTTCTCACTGACCGAGATGGAGGATGCGCAGAAGGAGCAGGAGAATCATCTGGCGTTGGAGCGCGAAGAGGCATTGGACCTGATGGACCTGATGCAGAAGCAGCAAGACCGGCATTTGAGGAAAGACCGGAAATACGTATTGCAGTTGATGGACCAGTTGCAGAAGGAGCAGGAAAGACATTTACGAATCGAGCACGAATTCGCTCTCGAGTCCATGGACAGAGTTGAAAAAGAGCAAGACCAGAATTTGTGGGAGGAGAGGAAGAATTTCTTGGCCATGGAGTTGCTCGGAGATGGTAATGAAGATGATTTGAAGGGGTCTGAGGTCGAAACTAGTGGTGATGACGAATCCGAATGATAAAAATGAGTAAAAGTTGATTATTTATATAAAAATTGATGTTTATAGGAGAATTTATGTATATTTGTTTGAATGTAGTGCAAATTTATTTTGTTACTCAAAAAATTGCTTTGTGTTTTTATTTTAATTTTAAGAACAAGAGGGTTGAAAGAGCACTTCCGGTTTGGTTGTTTGGGGTGAAATCATGACTACAAGGAGTTATGTATGAAAAAAGCCGAAGGTAACAATCAATTCTCTTTTCAGACTTCCCAGGAAATAATAAACACTTTTGCACTTAATTAATGTGCTACCTGATTCTGCATTTCAGCTACCTAAAACCAAAAATATCAAACTCTACTCAATAAAAATCAGTAAATAACCCAATTTCCATACCCAGAAACCGAAACAAACCCTTCACATTAATTAAGACGACTTTCTAAATTTTTATCCACTTTTGCACTTTTTTATTAATGATTTTCACAGCACAGAAAGATCACAAGTTACCAAATTCATATTTTCTAACTGAGACCAACATTTTTCTAAATATTTTATTTCATTTGTTTCTGGATAATAGAAGAAATACTCCAATTTATTTTTATCGACAAATATAATAAAACTCTGGTCGCAGCTCATGAGCAGCGGCATTCCGCTCTCCAGTTCCGGCAGAAACACCGTTCGGTACACATCGTTAACCAAATCGTAGATAATCAACTGTTTTTCATTCGTATAGAAATACAATTCACCTTTGCACGTCTCTCTATGACAACACTTGCACTTGATCGATTTCAACGCCACCTGTTCCGGAAACACTTTCTTCACCGTCCACGACTCCAGATCGAAATCGTACTTGTAAAGTATCGGCGGAAACACAACATGGATGTACAATCCGCCATTGATGGCCACCAGATTGCTGCAATTGCTGACGATATTCAAATTCGGTAGTAGGCTTTTCCATTCTCTCAATTCCGAGTTGAACTGCCCGATAAATTCGTAGTTCCAGACGTACATTAAGCTTCCGTCCGAGACTCCGGAAACCTGGCTACGGAAGCTCACGGTTGGACCGATGTAAGCGTCTCCGGTCGATTCGCTGAAGGCGACAAAGTTCTTCGTGTTGGTGATCCCGAAGTAGTATCTTTCGCTGTCAGAAGACACTAACGGATACCACGTCTTCGATATGAAATTCGGCAAGGGAATTTCCCGTTCTGAAGACCAGACGTTGTCGGCGATGGAATACGTATCGAGCGACATTTTACAGATCGGCGACTGGACCAGATGGAAGAAATGGACTTGGATGTCGTTCGTCTCGAAGCTCGTGGTCGCGGTCTTGAAGGTTTCCGTAGACGACGAGCGGCTCTTCCGGATCATCGACGAATCCCCGATGCTGCTCGGCGGCGGTGACACGAAAGCGTTGGAGCAGATCGGACGCGACGGTTTCCGCCGGGCCGAGATCAGGTTCCTGCAGGTCGACGCCAGACTCGACACGCTGCTGGGCGGTGGCGGGATCCGGTTCGGGGTCGGCTCCGAGCGAATGTTGTACGAATTCTTCCTCTTGACCATATTGCGGTTCCGGCAGTTCTGGCTGAACCTCTTCATCAGGGGCTGCAGCCTCGCCTTCAGCCACCCGGAACTCTGCGCGAAGTACTCCAACTCGAACCGCAGCGCCGGATAGTTGACGAACTGGAGCTTCTCCAGGGTCCGGAACAACGGGATCACCTTCTCGAACCGCTCCGCCTGGTTCCTCTTCCCCCACGCCACGACGACAAGCAGCAGCTGGTCTCCTTTGTCCAAGATTCCCGCGGCGTAGGAGACGAAATCGCTCATCTGGTCCGCAGACACATCGATCAATTTGTTGAATTTGACCATCTCGGACAGATGATCCAGGATGAATCCCATGACCCGGTACTCTTCTTTGTCCTCGTGGTACTTAACGGTAACGTTCCACACCTCGATGCAGTTTTCGACGGTCAATTTATCGGTTAACAGTGTCAAACAGTACTTGAATAGTAATTTCTCGTTTATTAAATACGAAGTTTCTAATACGTTGATGATCTGTTTCGTGTCCCCTTTCAGCTCCCGTGGCACTTCGCCGTACAGCGTGGCGACGATCGTCGACATAACGTGGACGGAGATGTCGGTGTAGTCGAACTCGAATTGCGTGTCTCCGTGAAGATTTTGCGTGAACATGTCGTAGAAGTACTGATTCGTCGCCATCAGGACGCATCTGTGGGCGAAAATGTTCCCTCCGCGGCACTTGAGGACGACGTCGGTGAGGATTTTCTTTTCCCGCATTTCTATTAATTTTTTCGACGCGATGAAGAAGCGATCTCGGGTTAATTTTTCGTCCATGGTACGAAAGATTATTTACTAATGTAATTTTGACGGAATCGGATAATTGTGTTGTAACACTGCATGTGTGGCGTTTGCGTGGGGTATTGTTGGTCGTGGTTTGTTAGGCTGGTGCGATGAAAGCTCCGCCTGATGCTTGCCTGCAATGCGTTGTGAGGAAACGTTGGTTTCAGATTTTATTCGAATTTTCGTATCTGGTCTATAAATTCGTGGTTTTGGACATTATTTTGTACGTCCGAATTTTCAAATTGGGAATTTAGTTGTCTAGTGATCCATCCGATGAAAATTTTTTATGTAACGACATCAGATCGATCCGAATTTTCGTATCTAATAAAATCCGACAACACCGAATTTTTTTAATCAACGAGATGCGTCCCATCCGAATTTTCGTATATTTATTTCATAATTACGAATTTTTGGAATAATTTCGCGAGTTTTTCGCATTTTATTTTGGTGCAATCAGATTTTCGTACAATATTTTCAATCCGAATTTTTTTAAAAGAGAAATTGGTCAATCCGAATTTTTTATTTTTGAAATCCGCCCGATCCGAATTTTCGCATCTTCTCCATCCGAATTTTCGTATCGACGGCGTTATTTGATACGAATTTTCATTTTCATTTTCACATCACAAAACAAAATCTTCAATCCGAATTTTCGTATCTCACCACTCCACTTCAATCACGAAATATCATTTATTACCAAACTTCCTACAATTCATTACAAATTCACACATTCCTCCGTCGATGTTGTTGAAAATGAGTGACCCTATTTCTATTTTTCAAACATCAAATCATCATCACCACATCATCAAATAATCATTGAATACATACATAAACTTAATTATCACCGCGTATGTTTTCAGCGAAAGATTTCCTCTTCTGTATCCGTACAAATCCAAATACGCAGCCGTAATTATCATCGAAACTGCAAACTAATTTCAATAAATTTTAATAAATTCGTTACGAATTCGTATATTTTAATTTATCAAAAAATTACGTCAAAGAAAAGTCCTCCGGTCGCAATTAGCGAGATTCCAAGAATTGATTCATCCTGTAATTTGAGTTTTTTCTTAAATTCGTTACGTATTGTACGAAAATTATGTTACCTTTGGTAAACCGGTTAAAAAGTAAACTGTTACAAACATCCAAAATATTGTTGCAGCTGTTTGCATTACGATAAATGGGATGATTAGTTTGGGATTTCCCTTAAGTGAGAAATTTCAGTATATTTTGATTAATTTGTTGGATTTCCGGTTGAATTTTGGAGAATTTACGGTGAAATTTCGTATATACGAATTTCGGCACCCAGCTAAAAAATTTTAAAGATTTTCTACAGATTTTTGGAAGTTTTTTTTTATTTTTTTTTTTTGCAGTTTTTTGGCCGATTTTGTAGATTTTTTACAGATTTTCTAGTTTTACTTCAGAATTTACAGATTTTATGCAGTTTAATATAGAAAAATATATTCTACAGAATTTGAAGAAAATCTGCAGAATAACTTTTAAAAAAACTGCAAATCGCCCACATTTTTGTAGATTTTTTGTAGGTTTTTTTAGCTGGGGATTTCCACAAAATGTTCCAATCAAATTGATCTACAAATCCAACCGGAAGTTAAAACCCCATTCGTAAAAAAAAACCACATACCCTCCAAAACGCAACGAACAAGAGTATGCTCACAATCGTCAGAAGAATAGCTTGTGTAAACAAAATCGTCGGTCCATAAATACAAACTGAAGAAAAAACTCAATCAAATTTATAAAATGGAAGGAAATTACCAGTGTCATAGGTAGGCTATGACCAGTATGAATTTTTGTAAAATTTTCTTTGAATTTAATTTTTCGTGAAATTTTCTTAATTTTTCGTGAAATTTTCTTAGTTTTCGTGAAATTTTCTTAATTTATTTGAAATTTTCTTAATTTTTTTGAAGTTTTGCAAAATTTTCTTATTTTTCTTGAAGTTTTGTGAAATTTTCTTAAATTTTCTTGAGGATTTACAAAATTTTGTGAAATTTTCTTCTATTTGTGAAATTTTCTTCAATTTGTGAAATTTTCTTCAATTTTTGTGAAATTTTCTTCAATTTTTGTGAAATTTTCTTGAATTCTGCAAATTTCTAAAATTTTAACAGTTCAGACACCAAAACCCCCAATTACATCACTGGCCATCACCAAACCAAATTTACCCCAATGATACACTTTCTCTTTCTCATGTCCATATGGATTCAGCAACACAATCCCGCACATAACGCACGGACTAACCCGCAAAAACTACAATAAATAAATAAATAAATTTAAAAAAAAAAAAAAAAAAAAAAATCCCATTCAAAACTCCCTCAAAATTCGTCATTTACGAATTTCAATACCAAAGTCAAAACTGCGACACTAACAATCGCGACCCCGGGTCTGCAAAGCCCCCATCTCCGTCTGCGATACCGAACCGTTCTCCGATTCGGAGGCGAACTCGGAGGCGAATTCGGACTCGAATCTCGAATCGCATTTTCTTCAGTCGTTGTCGGCATAACCCTTTGAATCCTCCTCTTCTGTATGAACAACAAGAATTGTCTTTTCTTCACATTTCGTGGCACCGAAATCGGTCTTTTCACGTATTCGATTCGTTTTCTCGTAAACGGAACGTCGACTTCGAAATTTCTTCTCACTTCTCTTCTCGCGCGTCCCGATTTGACGCTTCGTGAACGAGATTTGTCGAGATTCGTCACGTACGGAAATGATTTCGACCTTCTCTTGAGTCTCGTGTTCAAAGGATTACGTAATCCTTCGATGCACGAAGTTGATTTCGATTTCCATGGAATCCATATTTGATACGAAAGTGTCACTTTTGGTGCCGAAATCGAGGAATTCCGGTGTCCGATTTGGTCACGTGACGCTGTTTTCGTGATCCGTAAGTCCGAATTTGCCGGCGTGACGCGAATTTCGGTGTTTATTGATGAAAAGTGATTTCCGATTTTCTCGTTGATGCTGAAAAATGCGAAATTTGATGAAAAATTTGTTGAATTTTGGGAATTTCGTGTTACGTTTCGTTTGATGTGGTTTCGCCGCAGTTCGATGATGCACTGGTTACTGTGTTTTCTTCTGTCGATGTCGAAGGGTGAGATACGTAGCGAATGTTTGAAGAAGCGGGTGAAAGATGGATTCGGTAGAGAGTTTCGTAGAATGGGTAGTCGTACGAATCTGTGGTTGTGTTGACGGTTTCGAAGCTTTCTGCCATTGTTTTAGGGTTAGTTTAGGCAAATTGAAGAGTCATTTTTTGTTGTTGTTGAGTAATCGAGTTTGGTTTGAGTAATCGATGTTTTAAAATATCGATTTTTTTAAGTCGGGAAAAGTGATATGATGTTGGTAGTCGATTTTGTTGATATGAAATTGATTTTTAAGTCGATTTTGTTGATTAAAATGTGGATTTGTTGTTAAAAGTCGATTTATTTGATAAAACGGTAAATTAAAATCGATTTTTGTGTGTGTTGAATTTGTTGATAAAACTCGATTTTGTTGATTCAAAGTCGATTTCAGTTATAAAAATTCATTTCAAAGTCGATTTCATTGATTAAATTCGATTCTAGTCGATATTTTTCACCCCACAGTCGATTTCAAACCTAAAAACCAATTTCAAAATCGATATTCTTCATAAAAATCCATTCAAAACTCACTTTAAAATCGATTTCATTCATCCCAACAATACCACCCCCCAACAATCCTCACCCCCTAATTCTTCAACCAAATTCCATTCACCTGAAATGGAATAAAATCCTCAATTTCTTAGCCAAACTTCCGAAAATGGTAAACCCCAAAAACCTCAAACCATTCACCCCATCTAACCCTTTCTCCCCTTTCCAGGAAGTCTCAAGCCTCAAACCGACGAAAAAAACCGAAGAATGGATCGAAAAGTCCAAAAAACCCGACGACTCCCTCGCTAAACCCCCAAAAAACCCCCAAGACCTCCCCCTAAAACCCAAATCCCCCACCCCACACACCCCCCACACCTTCCTCCAAATCAACTCGGACCCCTCGACCACCTCCACCCTCCCCTTCGACTTCCCCGCGGCCGCGTTCAACAAGAACGACGACGCCTCCGTTTTCCGCTGTGCCCTCAACAAAGCGCGGCTCGACAAACTCTACGGCGACGTTTACTTGACGTGCGACAACGTCCATTTGCCCGCGCACAAGATCGTTTTGGCGGCCAAGAGCAAGTATTTTTACGAGATATTTAGCTGCGACACCGAGGAGACGTGCACCGAGGTTCTCGTGCTGCAGGGGGTGGAGCCGGTGATAATGGAGGCGTTGTTGGATTTCATGTACACGGGGGAGATCAGTTGGGGGAATATTCCGCCGAATAAGGTGCAGAGGTTGATCATGGCCGGGGTGAGGTTGAGTATTACGAATTTTTGTAATTATTGTACGAGTAAGATAACCGAGAATCTGTCGTCGCATTCGTTTCGGAATGCGCTGGATGTGGCGGAGATATTGAAGAATCAGGAGATGGAGAATCAGGTTGGTAAAGAAGGAGGTTGGGGATTTCGTGGTGGAATCCGTGGAAATTGGAAATTTGGTAGTGGAAATTGGAATATTGGTAGTGGAAATTGGAATTTAGCAGCTGAAATTTAAATTTGGTAGTGGAAATTGGAATTTTGTTAGTGGAAAGTTAAGTTTAGTAGTGGAAATTTGAGTTTAGTAGTGGAAATTTGAGTTTAGTAGTGGAAATTTGAGTTTAATACTGGAAATTGTATATTTTCTTGTAAATTTGGTTGTAAATTTGGTTGAATTTCCAACTTTAGAAATGAAAATTGCGAATTTCACAATAAATTTTCATTAAATTCTAACTTGGGTAATTTTAATTACCAAAATTCCATCTTTGGCAGTGAAAATTCCACATTTTATTGCAAATTTCATGAAAATTCCACACTTCCACTTGAAATTTTATTAAAATTCCAAATTTCCCAATAAATTTCATAAAAATTCCAAATTCCACAATAAATGTCATGAAAATTCCAAAATTTCATTGCAAAAAATCCAAATTTCGTAGTAAATTCCATAGAAATTCCAAATTTTATCGCAAATTTCATTAAAACTTGCTACAATTCCACATTAAATAACCCTTTTTCTTTCCCCAGATTATTAACTACGTATCGGACAACTTGGAGAACTTGTGGATATCGACCGATTTAATGCTTCTCAACGAAAAACGGATCGGCGCAATTCTCTCGACCGCATCCCACCGAACCCACTCGCACGACATCGTCTTACGGTCACTCCTCGCCTGGGTCAAGCACAACGTCGACGATCGCACACGGGCTCTCTGGTCCCTTCTGAATGTGGTTAATTTGCCGAAGATCAGTGTGACGTACGCGAGATTTCTGCTCGAGGAAGATCCGATCGTCAAAGATAATGTTGAGGTGAGATGTGAGATTGGAATTGGTGAAATTTGTTGAAGAAATTTTTCGATTTTTCGACAAAATTTTGAAATTTCACAAATTTTTTTGGGACAAAATTTTGAAATTTCACAAATTTTTTTGGGACAAAATTTGAAAATTTCATAAGCAATTTTTGAAGTTTCGATGAAAATTTGAAATTTTGATGTGAAATTCAATAATTCTTTTTTTTTGATATTTCGTTGAAAAATTCAAGTTTGTCGAAAAGTTTCCAAATTTCGTCGAAAAATTCAATAATTTCTTGTGAAATTTAAAATTTAAAATTTCAAGGAAAAATTCAAAAATTCCTTATGAAATTTCCAAATTTTGTAGAAAAATAAAAAACTTACTTGTAAAATATGGAAATTTCGTCGTAAAATTCAAAAATTTCGTACAAAAATTGAAAATTTCATCAAAAAATTCAAAATTCTTTTGAGAAATTTCGTCGAAAAATTCAAAAACTTTCTGCGAAATTTCGTCGAAAAAATCTAATATTTCTTGGAAAATCAAAAATATCACCTAAAAATTCAAAATTTCGTACAAATTTCAAACTTTGATGGAAAAATTATAAAATTTCTTGATCGATTCTCAAATTTCATAGAAAAATTCTAATATTCCCTGCGAACTTCCAAAATTTTATCAAAAAATCCCGATATTTCATCAAAAAATTCAAAACTTCCTTACAAAAAAAAATCCAAAACTCCTTACTAAACAAACCTTCCACAGGTCCGCGACCACATCGTCAACCTGCTCCACATGCGAGAAAAAGAGGACGCACGAGACAAAGAACGCGAACGCGAACGAGAACGAGAACGCCAACGCGAAAAAGAAAAAGAAAAACTACGCAAACTCCAAATGGAAAAATCCATCGGCAGCAACCCCCGCGAATCCCGCGTCAGCGAGGAACCGCGCATAAGCCAAATCCGCGGAAAAACGATCAACTTCGTGGAAACCAGCGGCCCCGCCACTATCGCTGCCGCCGACACTGCGTCAACCACGGCATCGACTCGCGCGCTCGACGTCAGCGTGTCCAAGCCCAATGCCCCATGTCTCGTTCTCGTCGGGCAAGACGAGAGTAACAAACTGTGCGTTTGTTACTACAACATCAAAATCGACCAGTGGACCGACACCGAGGTCATCGACCTCAACACTAATCTCAAACCTGGACTTCTGTATGACCGGAGTCAGATTTTCTTCATCGGCGGCGAAGATGGTCAGCAGTTTAAAGTCAACAAGTGCTTTGTTTATGATTTGCTCACGCACGAGACGCATCGGTTGCCTGATTTGCGGATTCCACGGGCGTCTCCTATTGTTTTCTCTGCTGGGAATGCCATTTATGTGGCTGGGGGCACGGGAAGGTATGTGATTATCACCAGAAGAATCTCTTGGTTTGCAGTCTAAGGAATGTCGACTAAAAATGGTTAAAGCAAATGATACCATATTTCATCAATTCTGAAACGCACTATTTTGACACTTTTACGATCCCCAAATTGGGGGTGCATCTTGGAACTGAAGCGCTAAACAATGGATTCTGATTTTTTTCTGTAATTCTATTACTGGGGTGCGTCTTAGAATCAATGGCGTCTTGGATTTGATGAAATACGGTAATTGGTTTACTTTAACTAACTACTATTGTGACCGCCGGTGACTCACTGGTCGGCACTGTCTGTCGTACCGTTAGGGGATTGGTCACTTAGTCGTACCGGAAGTACATGACCAATCCAAGTTTACGTGATAAGGCCGAGGGCGCCTTGTGGAGAGAACTCTTCTGGCTCGCAAGCACGCAACACGTTCGTTCTCTGCATGCCGACACCCAATGAAACCCAACAATAGGATGATGATGCGAAGGGATGCGAGTGTCGATACTGCGGGTTGAGACGCGATGTAAGCCGCCAAGGGGATCTTTAGCGTTTGGCCTCGCCGATGCTTCGGCATAGGCGTGGGATCGAGACGTACCCGTCACGGTTGCATGCAGTTCACCGGCTTAGAAATAAAGCCAACACAACTAACGAGAATCAGCATTCGTGTCTCACTTATTCGTGCACTGAGGACCGGGATACCTCCGTACCTAGACAACGGAGATCTCGGAAACCGGTCACACTATAATATATAATATACTTAAACAAATATATTTAATTAAAACAAACCAGTTATTGGTTGCTTCAAGCGGCATTTTTTCCTGTGTGGACATTGGGTCCTATAAATGTAAAAACTTGACACTAATAAGGACAAACAAACAAACTTATATAATGTGTTTGTGGCCAATATTGGTATTTAACTAGGATTTTTGAGGCGTGGAGCAAAATATTTTTGGGTTGTTGAAGTTGAGATGTGAGATTGAGGATAGATTGATTAAGGTTTGCTGAAAGTATTAAAATGAGTCTAAAGATGGTCTAGAGTAGTTTTGAGGTGACTAAAGTCTGAAATAACTGATGTGATTTAAGTTGGTATTAGCCTTTTTCTAAGTTGCGAGATGTCGTGAGGCTTCCAGCGAGCCTCGTTTTCAACTTCAATCTGAAAACGAGGCTCTGGCGGGGAAAATAGGTCGTAGTGCTGCGTTCTGGTATAGAAAATTAGTTTATTATTTTAAAAATAACAAAAAAAACCTAATCTGATAACAAAATATGTTTTTAACAACTACTGAAAGGTAAAAAAGTGAAATATATCTCCAGTGACCAAAATTTGTTTAAATTATGTGGTAAAATAAACAAAAAATTGGATGTAAAATACCAGAAATAAGTTTTCCGCCTAACTCAAGCCAACACCATAACAACAACAATCGACTCTTTCAGGTACAGCAACACAGGACTCAGCCACGTAGAATGGCTGGAAAGCGCCGGCGGAAACGTCTGGAAGAACGGAGCGCCGATGCGCGAGAAGCGGGACCAAACTGCTTCGTGGACAGCGATGAAGAACAACAAAGTCTACGTAGTCGGTGGCGGCACAAACAAATGCGAGTTCTTCTCGTGCGTCTCGCGCACGTGGAACGAATTGCCGGCGTTGCCGGTGGACTTCAAGGACCTGCCGTGCTACTTGGCGATAGCGGACGAACGGCTCTTCGTCATGAAGCAGTTCAACCCGAGCAAAATCTACTTCTTGGATCAGACCAAAGGGACGTGGAAGTCGCAGATGACCAAAGGGGTGCCGCCGGAGTTGATATCCCACGTGACCGGTTGGTCGACCAAAGTATTTGTGGTGGACAAAGGGTTGAATCTGTCGGTTTTGGACGTGTTGACCAATACGTGGTATCACGTTACCAAGATAGCGCGTGCAATTTCACAAGTCAAGTACATTACCATCGAATGATCTCTTATTTTTCTTTTGTATTTATATTTTTTCATTCTTGAAACTGTACATGTGTAACTTTCCGGAGAGTTTGCGTAATGATGTGTAATAAAAAAAAGATGAGATAAAGTTTGGTGGTGTTTATATAATTTCTTGATAATCAATAAGGAGATCTATTGCCTTCGGTGATTAATTTTACGGACTTGTCCTTCGAATCCATTTTTTCGACTTTCCGTACTTTGACAAACTTCTTCGACGCTCGTGCCGCATTTGGTCCACGGAGTAATTCCTTGTGCTTCGTGACTGTGATGCCAAACGAGGTCTGGTTCCTTCGATGGTTTTGATTTGCATGAATTACAATTTACAACAATAGAATTCTTTGAGGTGGCCAAAATTTGCATTGGCAATCATCCAACTCCTTGTTGAAGAATACAAATACACAACAAAGTAAGGCAATGACCATCAACAATCAATTGTTGCTGCAACTACAACTCTATCCTGTGCCAAAAACACAAAACAACCCTTTGTTTCACCCAAAATGGCACTGACTTGACAAGAAATTTCGATGTCTTAATCTCAATCAACAACTGCAAAACAACACAACCTCCTATCAACACATCACTTTGACCAATTCACGGAGTCCAAACCTTCCAATCTCAGAAATATGAGGTAAGAACCAACCAAAAATCAACCCAATACTACTAAAACCTCCAAAATTACCAAAAAAAAACACGCAGAATTCCTCCTGGACTCAACTTCCAGACTCAACTTCCCATCCCAAACTCAACTTCCAACTTCGAAATGCCGAAACCCCATTCCATCGCCGAACCGCACTTCCAACGATGCCAACCATAGAAGTACATGCAACAGCCTAAAACCCCATCCCAGAACTCCAGCACTGCCTCTCTCCACAACTTCCACAGCAGAGACTCCCCATCGCCACGCTCGAGGATCCCGGACGGCGGATGGGGCTGGGTCGTCGTCTTCGCCGCATTCATGACCAACCTCGTCGCCGACGGCATCGCCTACTCCTTCGGCGTCATGTATGTGGAGTTCCTCAACTACTTCAAGCACAGCAAAGGCAAAACAGCCTGGATCGGCTCACTTTTCATGGGAGTCCCCCTCCTGACGGGACCAGTAGCCAGCGCGTTGACCGACCGCTTCGGCTGCCGAAAAGTTGCCATAGCCGGTGCACTTTTAGCCGCACTGGGTTTCGTCCTCAGCTCTTTTTCCCGGTCCATCGAACTCCTCTTCTTCACCATGGGCATCATGTCCGGCTTCGGGTTGGCCCTTTGCTATGTGGCCGCCGTTGTCATCGTCGCTTACTACTTCGAGAAGAAGAGGTCCTTTGCGACCGGCTTGGCAGTCTCCGGCTCCGGGATCGGAACGTTCATTTTCGCACCGCTCACCCAATATCTGATCGAAGAGTTCCGGTGGCAGGGGACGACGCTGATCCTATCCGGCTGCTTCCTGAACATCATCGTCTTCGGTGCCCTGATGCGGGACCTGGAGTGGACGAGGAAGAAATTCCGGTGCGAGAAGATGTCCAACGAGTCCCTGAGTCCGAAGAGCCTTTCGCCGACGAAACAGATTCGCGACTATTTGTCGGCCGAGTGGCAGTGCACGGATCGGGATGAGGAAATAACTCCAACGTTTCTTCGGGAAGCCGGGCTGGACGAAATAACTTCGGAGCGGCTCTGCAATTCCCTGGTCCAGCTGCCGACGTTCCTGAAAAACAGCAATTCGTTGCCGCCGGATCTGCTCGAGATGTTGAGTAGTAACAAGGTGACGTATGAGTATGTCCTCGAGCATTACCCGCATCTGTTGAACAGTCGGAGCGAGCAATTATGTCTGGAGAAAGAGACCGCGCCAAGGGTTTCGGTTTTGAACGTTCCAGAGACACCGGATGCATGGAGGAAGCCACAGTTGGCCAACCGACGGATGTCGACGGCTTATTTTCAGAATCTGAGGATTCACCGGAATAGTATTACACGTCGTTGTGCTATGCTTAATATTCATCGGTATCATTTGCGGGCGTCCAGTTGTCCCGATATTTACAGGAATAGCATGATCACCATTTCGCAGGAACACGAAAATGCTGTAAGTTGGGAGTTTTGCTGGGGGTCAGAACGTATTTCCGGTTTGGTTAAGGCACGGAATTCACAGATGACTCGAGTGGGATGAAAAATTGTCTGCACAAAATAGTCCCTTTTTCTGTTTTGAGCAATTTGGAGGAGCTGAAAAAGGTACTTCCGGTTTTGAGAGAAGCTTGAAATTTCATGGACGCCAATTAGATACCGGGATATCTACATCCTCAAAAATTTAGGATTCTAACATAACCGGAAATGCTTTTTTAGTCCGCTCCAAATCGCGTAATTTATTTTGTCGAAATTCCTCTCATTACTGTAATTTGGAGCAAGGTAAAAGTCACCTCCGGTTAACCTAGAACCATGTGATCTCAAGGATCCATAGCTCTTATCTACCCACATGAACCTCCACAAATTCTAAACGTCTAGCTCAACCGAAAGTGCCTTTAAAATGCCCTCCAAAACGGGTGATTTACATTATTCAATCAAAATCTCTCTAGCCACTGCATTTTCGAGCACTGTAAAAAGCACTTCCGGTTTACTTAAAATCCTAAAACCTACAGAATCAATACCTCAACACACCCAGTTCGGGTTTCTAAAATCCCAAAGCCCTAACTCAACCGAAAGCGCCTTTAGAGCCCCCTTCCTAACCGCGAGATTTACTTAATTCTCCCAAAAATCCTCTCTTCACTGACTTTTGGAGCAAGTTAAAAGCCACTTCCCGTTACCGTAGAACCGTCAAATCTGGAAGACCCATACCTCTACACATCTACTCGAACCTCCAAAAACCCCAGCCCTCTAACTCAACCGGAAGTGCCTTTAAAACCCTCTCCAAACCGCACGATTTACATAAATCCTCTCAAAATCCCTCTCATCACCGCACTTTGGAGCCCAATAAGACCCACTTCCGGTCCCACCAAAACCCTCCAACCCCCACACCCGACACCTCCCCACCCCCACACCCACCTCCCAACCTCCAATCTCCCTCCCCCAACCGGAACCCCCTCAATCCCCCTCTCCAAATCCTTTCCCACACCAACTCCCCTTCAGTTTTTCAGCTTCTCCCAAGACCTGAAACAGATCCTCCTCGACATGATCGACATCTCCTACTTCAAAAACGTCAAATTCCTCATCTTCTGCATCTCAAACTCCCTCCTCTACGTCTGGTACGACGTCCCCTACATCTACATCGCAGACAACGCCATCAAAATGGGAATCAGCGAAAAGCGGGCTTCCCTGCTCATCTCGGTCATCGGGATCCTCAACACGATCGGCGAGATCCTGCTCGGGTACGTCGGCGACAAGCCGTGGGTGAACACGACGCTGCTGTACGCCATGTTTACGGCGGTTTGTGGGATTGTTTTGGTGGTCGTGCCGCTGTTGAAGGATTTTTACAGCTTGTGCGCAGTGGCGGGGACGTTCGGTTTCGCTATAAGTGCGAATTATTCGCTCACATCGATCATTCTTGTTGATTTAATTACACTTGAGAATTTCACGAATGCGTATGGATTGTTGTTGTTGGTGCAAGGTGTGGCTAATCTGGTCGGACCGCCGCTTGCAGGTTTGTTTTTGTGGGGTTTGTGCTTGGTTTTGTTGAATTTTTAGGTGTTTTATTAGGCATTTT
>JAQIXT010000433.1:0-36279 GCA_034700445.1 Stenotaenia linearis
AATCACCGAGTGGTGAAATTTAACACTTATCAATCTAGTGGTAAAAACTATCCAAAACAAAATATTTGTGGAAAAAAATTTTAAATATACGGTAAATTTTTTTTATAACATCTGGTGTTAAAAAAGAAAACTACAAAGTAAAACCCGTGGTAAAACCTTGTTGACTGAATCACCTGGTGGTAAGAGATGAAATTAAAATATTTTCCACCTGGTGGTAGAAACTCAAACCATAAAAACATTTCTCTAAATTCATTATCATTTCAAACTAAATTTTTCTTATCTCCTTGTGTCGAAAAAGGAAACAATTTTCCACCACCTGGTAACGAAATATATAAACACTAAACCTATCAATTCTCCTTTAATTTAATTCCAGCAATCCCCTAGTGGCCTAAATTATAACTATCAACAAACTTCTAACATTCCAATTGCCTGAAAAGAAAACTACAATTTTTCGCCATCTGGTGAAAAAATTTATAAACACTAACCTTATCATCTCTCCTTTAATTTAATTAGAGAAATCCCTAGTGGACTAAACAGTAATCATAAAAACACATTTTTTAAATATATGTCCCCCTGGTGACAAAATTTGTAAAAAAAAAAATCCTTTAAAAAAACTTTCCCGAAAAACATCTCCTTTAAATCTTTCCCAAGTTTGAAAGTCACAAACACCTATTCAAGAAACCAAATAAATAAATAAATAAATTAAAGAAATAGGTGGAGCTCTGTTACCCATTTCTTTGCTTTTACTGCTCAGATATTGCTATAATAAAATACCAAGTGCATACTGGATAAAAGGAATGACCGACTCCTATTGTGCGGCTATGGGCCGTGTTGGATGCGAGTTAATATTATCTCCACTAGATGGCTACCAAAAATACTAAAAGAAATCATTATAGGCCTCTCTCTATCTTCTATGGAATAATTTCTGCTAAAGTTCTCGATACTGACCGTTATTTTTCTCGTTCAACGATGAGTTCCGAAGAGAACTTTTTGAGGAAGTTGATGTTTGGTAAAAATGTGTACAAGATTTTGAAATCCTGAAGTTCTGTAGAGGGGTTTAGATGTCTGGTGGGTTTTGTGAGGATTTTAGAGAATTTAATGAGGATTTAATCAGATGGGGCAATGAGGAAATCAAAATTGAAAATGAATTTATGATCTCTGAATGTGTTAAGTAATAGATTTTGAAATGTTGCATTGGATTTTAGATGATGTCAGCATGATTTCAATAAAATAAGAGAATTAAAAAAATTTCTGAGGGTTTTACAGGAGCTTAAACATTTTTAAACATTTCAAATAATTTCAAGTATTTTGCAAAATTATAGAGTATTTTAAAAAAATTCTAGAATCTTAGAATATTTCAAGAATCTTAGAAAATTTCAAGAATCTTAAAACAATGGAAAATTTCAAAAATCTTAGAGAATTTCAAAAATTTCTATAGATTTTGAAAGATTACGAAAGATTTTTTAAAAAATACAAAAGATGTCAAAAGATTTCAAGAGATTAGAAGAAATTTAAAAGATTTCAAAAGATTTCAAGGGATTTCAAGAATCTTAGAAAATGAAGGAATCTTAAAGGATTTAGAATTTTTAAAAAACATAAAAAAATTTTAGAATTATAAGAATTTCTGATGATTTTAAAACAATTGACAAATTTTTGAAGATTTTATGGATTAACTAAATGTTTACTTGAAAAATAAAATTAATTCTTTTTCCAAAAGTAACAACTCACTGATCTTGAAAAACATTTTTCCAGTTATGCATCATTCTGCACATGCACAATTCAGTAAACATTTAGTAAAATCTGTTGCAGTACTTTACATCATATGGTCGAATTGGAGATAAGTGTAAGGTCACGTGATATGGATTTGCGTTGGTCGGACTATATAAAGGACGCGCTAACCATTCATTAATCACTTGCGTTTTTATATTGGATGAAGGAGGAGTTCGATAAAACATAATAAACAAAAGTCATTTTTATTCCATATATCTACAACAAAATCGACAATATTTATTCAGCCTATCTTCAACCCTTTGTTCCAATTCTTGATCGTACTGCATCCACCAAAACCTCTTTGAAAATCACTTCCATCATTACTCCTTTACCATCAAGATACACAAAACCAACATCAGAGCACTCCAATACACACCCACTCCAACCTGGTGAGCAAACTTCAAACCACCCAGTGTCAATAAAGCTAAATTAAAGTGCATAAAACAACAATATATTTCACTTAAACTCAACATTAAGCATATTAAACCCGAAACCGATATTCGCGTCTTTTCGTAATTCAACGCAGCAAAGGTGCGTGACATAAAACCGCCATAAAACTTAGTCAATATAAAGAATAAGGAAACTCTTGGTTCATTTGCAACTTTTCCATGATAATTCAGTGGAGGTCAATTCCCACACCTATTTATTAAATTCATTAAAATTGGAATGGAAATGAAGGGGAGCAAAAAATTATAGTTTGATAGCGTGACAGTGAACATAACGACAGACACATCGTAAAATGCCATACACACTTCCAATAAAATGGCACCACTACATCACTCCCTTAAAAAAGATAAATGTTAACTAGCTTGTGTCATGCAATCTTGTCGAAGGATTCGATAATTTAATTTTAAACTCCGAGGTTAAAGTTTTGTTGGTGGAGTTAAGGGTGATGTGAAGGGTGTTGGTGAAGGTTGTGATGTTGTTGAAAATGGGTTGAGTGGTGGGTGGGTGGGTGAGAATGTATCTTTGTTTGTGTGTTTGAATATGTTGTAACAATGTAAAACAATGTAAAAGCATAAATAGTTAAAGAAATTTAATATTATGTTATTTTGATGTTACAATAATGTAAAAACAACTATATTAAGAAAAATAAAATGTATAATGTTGTTTTAAGGTTGAAATCTAGTTACAAAACATTGTACGGAACAAAGAAGTCACGTACACATGATATAAAGACAAAAGACATTTATTTTACATTAAACCCCCCCTTTATATACAGTTTAAATTGTTTAATTAATCTCCCTCTATGGATAGTAAACAGCCAATACGCATATGGGATGCTAATTGACGCAATACGATACGATGACGTACAGTACCATAATCACATGATGAGCCGCCAAAGCGCTGTACCTTACAAACATAAGAACAACATATTTCACAAAAAACAGCAAAAAGTCATGTAAAAACAGCCAAATGCTAATAAAAAACCATTTCCTGACACAAACAAACCACCAAAATTCCAAGAATTGAAAAAAAAAATCCTCAACTCACAACTCCACCACTTCCAAACCAGTTTTTATCATCCCAATACAGTAACCCCCATAAAACCACTTTAAACCTCCATTAAAACACCCTCACCATCAACCAAACACCCACAAAGTGAAGAATTTCTTAATTACTCATAGAAAACCATAACTTCCGGCTGAAAAACAGCCATTAACCCGGCTTCAATTCGCTATGAAAAAGCCTACTGATAAAACTTGCTGTACTCAATTAATTCACTCACTCTTTTAACATCCTAAAATGCACTTCTGATCAATAAATACACACAGAGCGCATATCTGAAAGCGGAACCAGTTACAAGCGTTTAACGTCTCTCCGGAGAAAACGGCGGCACCCGAGTTGCAATGTGGTGAAATTTTTGATAATGTGGTAACACGACTCCCTGGTGGACAATTATTGCACTAATGATGGAAACTCCAAACCCTTTATACCCTCCACAAAAATATTCTTTCACCCCTCACTTTCCCACCTTTCCCCTACTCATATAAGATGAAAAAAATTTAATCTCATGAAATCCCACAACTCTCTTTGTGCTGCTGTTAATGTCTTTGATTTGCCGCCATTTTTCATTTGTCAAGAAAAGAAAAAATATGATCAATTTTCTTAAAGCATTCATAGAAATATTAGTAACTTAATCCAAACCTAACCTAACTTAACCTAACCTAACTTAACCTAACCTAACCCAACCCAACCTAACCTAAAATAACCACGGACAAGAAACTTGAAATATAATCTGAAATTAATGCAATGTTGTAATTCAAACACAGTAAAACATGTATCAAATCACTATTTTATTAAATTTCACAGGTATTAAATAGCAAAATAACAAATACCGGTAAACATTTTTTTAAAAAACCTTTGAAAACCACTTAATTAACTAATCAACATCAAACAACCCACAAAAAACAAATTCTAAAACAAATTAACACAATAAGGTTTAACCCTAACAAGATAACACAACTAAATTTAATTATAATAAAAATTAAGCTTATCAAATCACAACAAGTTCATATAAAAATAAAGTTATAAACATGAACTTAAGACTGAAAATAATGAAAAAAGTTAACAATATTACTAAATTAACAATTTATAGAATTCTTAAATTCTTAAATAATAAACTATTTGATGACCCAACAACCCTAACCTAACCTAACATAGAATTTAAAAATTCATATTAAAATTGATTTCTCACATTGCGTCTAAAGATTTCCTTCGAATCAATTCTTTAAGTTCTTATTTTCACGAAAAATTCTCGACACCAGCCATCATTGATCGAAGCTCTGGTGGTGCCATCTTTTAATTGGTTATGGGACTCCATCTTTTCTTTGGTTTCATCTTTCGTGCCGACTGTCAATAACTTTCTTTTGTCCCTTACTTTTCTAGGGAGGCATTGAGGGGGCATCTCTTTTTCAGTCGTTTCCTGTTTCTATCTATTGTTCCCGGCTTTTCGTCGTGTTGCTCTTTTCCCCTGGTGGTTATTGACTAAACCCTACAAAGCACCAGTAGCACTTACCTCTTTAAAAGCATCTCGACAAACCCTTCCTTTATCCCTCACAAGTTGCACCAGTAAAATTAAACCGCTAGCGATAAACAAAATTCACCATCCCAAAAAACGTTGGATTTCGTTTTCTTCACCGGTTATCGCATCCAAAGTCCTTGACGAAAGTCAGATTTGGTGGATTTAACCATAAAAAATTGAATTTGTTGTTTTGGACATCAAGTGCTAAACTGCACTAAACTTCTTTTTTTGACTTATGAAACAAGAAATTCTTATAGAATTCTATGAGTTTGATCTAAAAGAACATTCTAGGCGATTGTGAACAACTTCCGAAGCGACTTTTGGATCAATATCAGACTTCCAGTTGCACAAAGACGTCTTTCACATATCATTTTGACTCCTTTTCTTCTTAGAGATTCTTAAAGATGAATTAAACACGTCCAAACAGTGTCTCCGGTCTTTGCAATTGACAATAACAATGGCAACACTCTCTTTAACTTTGATCCACAAAAAGAACTGCAATATCCAAGTAGTAAATGAAAGAAAAATGCCAGAAGCAAAAAACAAAACACAACCACAACTTTTTAGCTCTTCCGGTGTCTATTCTATTAGATTGACAAAAAAAGGACAGACTAATAACATTTTTAGATAAAATGATTTTTTTCCGGACGCAAATTATTGCCACTTTCTTTGCATTTCATCATTTAACATACATTTCATACAGAAAACAAATTATCAAAAAGATACATCACTAGTTTAGGTTAAGTTAGGTTAGGTTAGGTTAGGTTAGCATTGATCGATGTTTGCATCAATTATTTACCTTCTTTACTATTTCACTATTTCACATTTGAAGAAAACCCCTTCTGACATTTCTACAAGTCTATTTATACCCATCTGCTGCATCAGCTTAAAAACTAATAAAGAAAAAAGTAAAAACTCAATTTCTCCAACTTGTCAACAACGAACAAGAAAACCAACTTTGTACACACTAATGAGGACCAAACCACCCTCTCTAACAAAAAAAGATTTGTTTATCACAGCTGCACTTGCAAAGATGATAAAGAAAAGAAAGGCGTCGACAGACTTCCATCTTGAATCTCTATGGCAACAAGCGAGCCGAATGTGTTGCGTATCAAATCCACTTAGCTAACTCTGCTAAGATTTAGTGAAGGATAGGCGAGTGCACGCCAACTTTTGCTGACTCTGCTCATTAAAGCAAATACCAAGCAAAAGGTTCAGCACTCGTTGCGTAGCGACGCACATCAACACGACGACGCCATTAAAAAATCCCCTCATCTTTCGGGGAAAGTCAGTCTATATATATTTTAAAGACATTCTACATCTTTGACATTCAATTTCATCAACGTTACAGGTAGTGTATGTAAAATTTTACATCGGCTTTTCTTTTGTAAAGACAATTTTTTGCGATGTGCCGGTGTTATTGCATTAATTTTATGCTAACAGCAATCAAAAAAATTAAGGATATTTTTCATTACTTTTGTACGTGCATAACCCTTGTCCTCATTTCATTACCTAAAAAGTCTATAACTTTATCCTGTTTCAAGGGTGATTTTTTGTATCTTCTTTGCAATACCTAAAAAGGAAGCAAACAATCCTTTTTTCCTGGTAGATGACATAACATTTCTAATGGTTCTAATTAAAATTGAACTTAAAACGCATAATTATGAAGTGCGCATAGTCAATCTATATTTAAGGATAAAATTATACCTCAACTGAAACAACCATTAAACTTATTAAATGGTACAAAATCTTATTTTCAACCTAATCTCTACCTTTATTTTTTAGTGATAACATTCCAATGCATTAGCTTTAGAAGTTTAGAAATATTGAAAAAAATGATACTTCTATTATTCAGTTCGGCGAAGCGTATCAAAGTCGAGCCGTTTCTGACATTTCTTGTCACACGTGCGACTCATGCATCTTTCAAAAGATTCTCTCGCAGCACCAAACTGCGTTATTGTCTGATCGGTTTTAATAATGGTGACCCGACTCACCCGTTTCCTCACTCTGACCTTTTCCATCTTTTACCAATTCATTTCTCTTCATTGAAAGCAAAGCCGAAAGCTATTTCTCCTCTTCGCCAAAAGACAACATTTCTCTCCGGAAGCTCCTGAATTCATTCACTGCTATTACAATACTACAACACCTTTGTTTTCGCTCTCAGTGAAGTATAACAACAATAAGAGCTGAAAGGCTTAAAAGGAAAACAAAATGTCAAGTTGAGTTTTCGTTACACAGACCACGCTAAGAAATTCAATTCTAATTTCATTAAAACTGAAACTTTTATTTTCTCTTAAGTAAATGTTGCTTCTCCAGTCTGCTGCAGAGACAGTAATTGTTTTTATAAACATTTCATGACAAAAATGTAAATAAGCTGCAGTACGAGGCAGCTCAAATTAAAATTTGTTTGAATTGACTCACTAATCTCCCTTATTTGATAAGTAAAACTCTATTTTCTGATCTACTATGACAGTAACTTACCCAGCAGGTTATCGCAAAATCCTAGATAAGCTCTGGGGAGGCCTGTCTCCCCAATGCGGTCCTAAATGAATATAGGTCCCTTTTATCAATATGTTTTGCCAGCCACAATACATTAGTCATGACCCAACTGTCAAATAACAGCTTACGGCTTTGGTTGTGTATTAACTACATACGTAAGAAAGTTTAGGCGACAATTTTCTGTTTCTTTAATTTTATAACTATTAAAAATACAATTTCCCTTAATCAAATCGCACACTGAAAAATGGCACTTGAAGCAAACAATAATTGGTTGTTTTGAGTATATATTGTTCATTTTAATATATTATAGTTTAAATAAACCAATTATTGTTTGATTCAATAATTTTTGGTTGAGATTTTTTGAGTGCAATAGCAGCGATATTTACTTACAAGGGCTTTACCAGAACTGGATTTTACTATTCAAAAAGAGTTTCACAAAAATATAGTGCCTACCACTAACTTAAACTAGTAAATCTATCTAAATTTAATCCAGTTTAGTTTGAACGGTTTAGCCGATTTACTGATTTAGCTGATATAGCTGTTAGAAGAGAGGCACAGGTGGAGACTTGCAGTCCATGTACAAAGGGGCTTGAAGGACAAGATCTTTCTTGGCTGCACACCTGGACTGAGGGTGCAAAGGTGAGTTGTGTTACTTCCTTCCTCTAACACAAGCCTACAAGGCTAGCTTTGTGTTCGAGTAGCCGAAGTCATCAAGCAGTAGGGCAAGAGTATGACCAACAATAGACCCAAATTAGGGTTGTGCTAAGCTTTAGTGTATAAGAACTGGACTTTAGGAAGAACAGAAGAGTGCTTTAATAATTATTGATCTCCTAAACAACTTATAAAATAGTCATAAGTATAAAATAATAAGTATAATAAGTATAAAATATTATAAATAGTCAGGTTAGGTTAGGTTAGGTTAGGTTAGGTTAGGTTAGGTTAGGTTAGGTTAGATAAACTTTAAAAACAATAGTCGATTATTATAATAATTTGTTATCAAAAATATACTCCTAATACTTTCTACAACATTTGTATAAAACATTTCTAATTACATTATACTAAACCTCTACATTTACTCATACTTCTTTACATTCAGCGCTTCTTCGAACAACTTTTCCACTCCCTAAGTTTCATTGCGCTCTATCTTAACCATTATTCTTTCCAGCAGATTAAATTGAATTAGGTAGTTGAAAGAAATAAGCCCTCAAAAACTGGATGCAGAAAATCCTTTTGTAAGCCTCCGGGTTTATCCTCATCGTTGCCAATTCCCTGGACACATAACATACTGGTCTTTTGAGGAAAGAAACATAAAAAAAAATCTACTAGAACTGAATGACTGGTCTAACCTCACACTGCATCATCATCCAATCAGAATGAGGGGTGTGCTATAATCTTGTTGTCCCCAAGGATGGCCTCCACAACCTCCTGCTACTTTGAGCTATTGAAACTGAATTTACTTTCAGCTACAAGGACCGATGGAATGTCAGCTGTTATTTGTCAACCATGACAAAAAAAGTTGGATCGGAAAATCAATACTTTCACAATTAACTCAAAAACCAATCCAAATTGACCTAAGAAAATATTTTTTGACAATTTATTTCTTTAAAACAATGCAATTTCAGAAATCCTCCTTCTTCCATTCAATCTATATGCCAATGAAATTGATTTCTCCTTTCCCTTCAAATTTTGTACAACATTAATCATACGTTTTCATTATTTTCTAACAGGAGTCATTTAACTTTAAAATACCTAATGTTTTATTGATAATGTTTCACTAACATTCTCCATTCCTATCAAGTATTCCATTCCATACAAAACAATAGCGCAAGAATTTGCTTCGACGGTATTGGAAATTGCACCGTTGCCCTTTATGCTACAATGGATTGTACCCCTAGCAACAAATATAGATTTAAAATCTCAAAGATATAGAATGTCTGTTTAATGTGTACATAAACATTTTACTTCTTCATTGTCGCATATATGGTCTTCAGTATCTGGGCCTATTTGGACATTCAACAATAATACAAGGTCATTCTTATGTCCATAAATGTGCAGATGGATGAAAAATAACAATGTAAGATACAGTAGGCAGGTTCATAAAGTCGTTTAAACAGTTTTTTACATTAGGTGCATTCAATCTTAGGTTTATAAACGGATTATTCCGTTTATTTGGTTTAAATACAAGGATTTGTTCTCCTTGTAACAATAACCTGCCGTCACATAAACGATTATGTGGCAACGAGAAAATCCGGGTTTTTGGTTTGGTTAATGCCTGTTTTTCCGTTTATTCGCGCCGCCATTTGCAATTCGATAGATCGGAGTGTTTGTTTTCTCCTGTTGTCATGGTGTTGTGTCTCGTTTTTCTCGTTTTTTCACGTTTCTTGTTTGTTTAAGTCCAGACCATTCAGAGTTGTAAACAGTTTATTTTGGTTAGTTTACATTTCGTTTGTAAACGGTTTTTTTTTGAATGCACCTATTGTATTTCAGTGTATAATTTAAAGGATAAAAATGTTTAAACATGTTTAAATGATCTTATGGACCTGTTTAATACTTTTTGATTTACTCTTAATTTCTTACAAATTTATGAACAATCTCCTGTTACCGCAGCAGGACTGGTTTTCGCCAAATTAATTAAACTCCAAAAACACCTCTAATTCCCTTTCCCCCCAACAAAAAACCCCAACATTTCAGTCTATATGACCAACTTGCACCACACAGTGAAAAAAATAAAAAACTAATCCTTAAATTTATTACACAGTATTATAATAAGCTCCATCGGTAAATCCAATTGATGACTTATTGCACGCACAAACCATCTTCCAAGCTTCGCGAAAAAAAAGGCGAAAAAAACTCATTCGCGGGAAGACGGCTAGAAAAACCATTTACAAGAAAACCATTTAGTGGACGTCATTCAACATGATGGGAACCCCTTGTTTCCATTAATTGGCTTAACCTGCGCGTATAAAAACATATTTTCCCAATTCCCCTGCAACTTGAATTCTTTAAATCGAGGTTCAATTGATACTTAGCGTGTTGTTTCTTATAAAAAGGTCTAGAGCAAGGTTGGAGAGACTATCTAATCCAAATTAATTAGCAGGGGCTCGCAGGGAGAGTGGAAAGGGATTGGGATGTGTGATAGAGGAGGGGAAAGATGGCGAGATGTGTAATGGAAAGACTAAGAGCATTTGTCGACACAATTCCTGGCAAAACTAAGTGATGGTCACTGGATCTGGCAATGGAGTGTCTAACTGAGTAACCCTCCTTAGAGCGACCACGTGGATCAATAATTCTCACTCTTTCAAATTATGATTGATTTTCCGCAAAACAGCTGACTGATGGGAAAATGCGTTTGATCGATACAATCCCATCAATATTTCCCTTTCGCAACACAAAAGAAAAATAGTATTTGTGTCTTTTGATGGCCATAACAACAACACAATAACTGTACAATAAAAACAGTGTTTAATGGTAAAACAAACCTAACTCAACCTAACCTAACCTAACCTAACCTAACCTAACCTAACCTAACAAATTCTTTACATATTTCAATATAAACAAAACAATTGCTTGCCATCTACAGGGAAATGAAGTCAGCATATAAATAATGAACATTATCTAATCCAACTGCCGTGTCATTTGCCCGACTTAATGTCACGTCAACCTAACCTAACGTAACCCAACACATCACGTCAAACTTCCGATACACTGAACGTTTGGTTTTATTTACCTTTGTAAGTAATGTCAATTGGAAAAGGGATAAAAAGACCCATTGTTACCCTCATTTCCCCTTAAAACCCCCACACTCACACCTCTACGTCCATTAAGAGCTCAACCACTCACAGTTAATTTCACAAGGGTCAAACAGGAGAGATTTAATGCTTCCTGCAAAGACCGCAGAAATGCAATAAATTACAAGGGTTGTTTCGTCACCATACAAAACTATGGTTTTTGTCTTCCTACAGCAATAATTACAACCGGTGACACTCAACACACCTTCCAAAACAACAATGGCAACAACAACACTTCCGTCACACGAAAAAACTGGACTTCCAAACAAATCGAGAAATTGTCTTCGTAAGTGCGTTTATAAATCGAACGCATGACTTATTAAGAGGTAAAGGAAGCAATCAACAGTAATATGGAGCAGTAGAAAAAGCAATCAGTTTGATGGTGGTGGAGACAGCAGCAGGGCCCTTAGTGCTGGGATGGTTGGCTGCACGCATTACACCCCAGATTGGCCGAGAAGACCAACCAGATTGAAGTGATCGTTTAAGATTTGGCGCGTGCCTGAATAACAGGGAAAAAGCACCAATTTGATTAAGTTATTTAGAAACCAACCATCCAAACCAACCTCTTCAAACCCTCTTTGCAATCCAACACCCACTTTACAACTTCTTCGATTTCAATCATTCAATCATACGCCGTCGTAGTAATTGCCGGCGAACAGTTGCCAGTGTGGATTTTTCATTCGATACTTTGTAGCAGTTGAAACCTCAAATTCAGGGATTGAATGACAGTGGTTGACCATATCCAAGCATCATTAGAATTAACAAATCACCTTTATCCTTTATAAGTTTATTAAACCTTCACAACCCCGTGATGAGTAAATCTCATTCCGAGTAAAAGGCTGACATGTTAAAGCTGAAAACAGCAATTCCACTGTTTTCAAGCACATAAATGGTTGATAACTGGTTGGAAATGTCCTTTTTTGCATTCAAAATCCACAACTTCATTGTTTATTTACAAAACAGTTGATCATTGTTGTGCTTCATTGTTGTTTATACAACTCCAAGCAATGGAAAAAAATCATTTTTTAAATCATTCCATTCTTAAATATTCCAGTTGTTGAAAAACAACACACTTATACATGATGGAACACTGCCAAGTGAGAAAAAATATCACTGCCAACTTAATACAGTTCACAGAGAACAAGGAACAAACAGATCAATTTTGTGTATTTACATTTTTATACCCATTCCCAGGAGAAAAGAAATCTAAAACAGCATGCAACAGAAGCAAATGCAGCTATTCATAAATATTACCTGTGTGGATATTGATAAAAGCTTTCTTAAAGAGAGATAAACTCACAATATATCAGCAAATTGGACAATAGTAAAATGTTGCTGATTTCTCTTGGAAACCACAAGCAAACACATTCAAAACAGAGAAACCATTTCAAGATATTTCCCAGCAGACCACCACACCACACAAACACCATTCACATTTGCCACAAATCCACTCAGCCAAAGTTTCCAATTTCACCATACATCTAGCAAATAACAACTCTTTCGCTTTGACTCCGGCTGCATGCGAAGGAAAAACAATTATCAATTTATTAGTCGAGTAAGAGTTGTCCGGTCCACAATCTCTTCAAGTGACCCAGCCAGTTGAAATATTGGCAACCTTTGCACCAATGACCAGATAAAGATGTCTTCCTATGTAAGAAGATTGCAGAGGCCAGATGAAAAGGCATCCCTGCAGAGAAATTGCCTAAGCACCTCAAGTAACATTTCTATGTTGATCTAACTACGTCCCTTGCTGGATGTCCACTTCCTCCATGGTGGGCTATGCTGACCACAAATTATTTCCCCTATAAGCCCCCGGGTCCTTGGAGCATATCTCGAAACTTATCGGCGAATTAATTCACTTAAGGAAGAGCGAATTTCCATCGCGGAAAATACGGTAAACGCTCTGATGTGATGACTCAACCTTGGTAACCCAAGGACCTCTGCAAAATTGTGCTTGAAATGCAGTTAGAAACACTTACTATGTACAGCAATTCATTTTTACTTCAGAAGTAAATATAATTTACAAATTCAGTGCTGGCTAAAATGATAAGATATCTCATTATTTTGCAATAAATTAAGAAATATTTAACGAACATAACACTTTAAGTACATATTTATTGTGTTAAAAGATAGCACTGTGTAGTTTTAGGTAAATTAGTTTAGTGTTTCGTGATGTACCACAAAAAATGTGAAAAATGCCTCACATAAATATGATGTAAATCGATAACCATATATTTACAAACAATTTATTATGTAAATGCGATCTAGCTGGCATTAAAATGGCTGATCAGACTTTAGTAGGAACGTGTTTCATTTTTTGCGTCACATTATGGTAACAAGTTACTTTCACCACCTTGCAATGATAACAAGTACTTTCTTTTTTTAGTAATTGTAATAATTGTTTAAAAAAACAAAAAATGATATTTTATGTTGAATTTTGTTTGTTTTAAAAAAACAAGATTGGATAAGGCATTAGTATAATGTGCAAGGAGGATTAATTGGTCTACATCTTTCCTCTGACTTTGACTCTTCAGTTTAGAAAAATAACAAATGCCAAATTAATAAATTAATCCTGAATTTTTAGTAAAAAAATTTTCTTGGAGGAACTGGAATTGTAACAAGTTACAAAAAAATCAACTGTAGCTGATAAACCTTTGCTTCTCAAGCTTTTCCCCTCCCGTCTTCGCTGAACTCTCTAAGGAACCATAGATGGATTTCAAAGAACCGTTCAGTATGTAGATTTGTTCTCCAAATGAACAACCTGTCCAATGGTCAAATTTAAGTTATTTTCTTACAATGCACACTGATTCTGCTGTATCAAACAAAAACTTTAACACTTTGCCCCCATTACATTGGACATTTTCTTTCTACGAAGTATATCAAACCATCTAAATTAGAAACCAATTTGAAAACATTAAAGCAACATCACAATCGCATAAGAACACGACAAAATTAAGTCAATTGCAACTTGGCAATTATCATCAAACCCAACAACAATTCCAGCACAACTGCTAAAATGTTGAGCATTTGTTCCAAGTCCTTCTAAAGGCATTAAAAGTACATTGAAACTAACTGTAACCTGGAGCTACCACTTTTTCTCTTCTTTTAATGCACCATCTTGATAACACCACAAACATACTATCACAAATGGCATACCCTACAGTCATTTGTCATTATCTTTGTGAATGTGTGATGCGTCATTTCCGGTAAAACATCTCCGGATGCTTCCATTCACTGGAAAAGTAGATGGAAGATAATTCATGAGGGGTAAAGTTTACATCATTTTAGACATAAAAAACTAATTGTTAATCAATTCAGCCATTGTTTCATGCACAAAATGATGTATTGGCATGTCACTTACTGAAAAAAAATTAACTTTTAAATTTGTGTTGTGGTAATTACTCCTTCTCCCAAGCTTGTCTCTTCTGATACAACATTTTTATGACACAATAAACACATCTATTAATTATAATAATATTGATTCTGAGATTACAAGTAGATAAATGTACTTGTGGAACAAAAACAACAAATTTGTGTATTCAGATCATGCGATAGCCTTAAAAGTCACATTTAATATGAACGAGAAAATGTAGCGGCCATTGAATCCATGACAAGAGTAGAGTGGAATGACTAGCAAACCAAATCAAGCCATTTCAGAGTAATAAAACTCAACGATGCTACATTTCTATGGGAATTAGGCGCCGACATGTGGCGAGTGGATAGAAACTATGGCCCAATTGAACGTAAAGTTTCAACACTATAAACTATGACAGGTCTCTAATCAGTTTGGCAAAACTGCCTTGTGTCGATACAAACGACTAATTAAACTTCGCTTGTGTTCGAGGAACAAAAAATCCAACTCTGTGACCGCAAACTATAATCAATGTCCAACATCATAATGCCGTGTCCAAAAAATATAATATGAGAGAAATAAAAAGCCATTGCGCAATAGACACAATATGTCACAATAAGTAACCTAACCTAACCTAACCTAACCTAACTTAACCTAACCTAACCTAACCTAACCTAAATTGTTGGTTGCAGTAGACCAGTGGTTAGCGCACTTGCCTCTGGTTACCCATGCGACGCAGACTCAAATATAGCTGAGGTTAATGATTTTTCTGAATGAGGAAAGAATCAACTGACATTCCAACATGACACTGACGACAATTAATTGGAAGATTTTCCTGTATGTTAAAGATCTCCAGGGTGGAAAAATTTCCAATGGATAAACTTGTCTTCCAGTATTCGTGTGTAGCCTTAGTCGCAGAAATTAGGTTGACATTAAAAAACCCAACCAAACTGACTGAACCAACCGACCAAATGTAAAAATCCCTTTCTTCTTGCCACTAAAGACTCCACAAAAACATTTTCAAATATTCAACCAACATTTCATCTCACCGCTGCCCTCAACTGTACCATTGATCCAATTAGCATGATCCCTCCACCATATATGACTCTGTCACGAACAAAGCGTGACAAAATAAAGAGTAAATATTTCTTTTTTTCACCCTCTACATTACATTTCACTTCAAATCAATACTGAGTACTATGATCCCCAGCCAGAACCAGAAAAAAACTATTGTTAACAACAAAACCTAACTGTTATCACAGTAAAATGTACCAAGGGGGCCAAAGATAAAAGAGAAAAGCTCTTAAAAAATTTACAATTTTTTTTACTAATTACTCCACAACCTTTTAAGATTGATGAAACTTCATACTCCTTGACAATAATTACTGGAGGCTAAATGGAAACTTCAGTTTCCTCTGATGAGTTTGTGCAAGTAGAAAATAAAAATTGTAGAAAAAATATTTTCAAAGATTGATAGTTCTTTGGAGACCCCCTCCCCTTAAGCAAACCTTTTAAAAATGAATGAGGTAAAAGAAATCTTCACACACACACACACAATCATGAGTGAGGTGAGATAAAACAGGAAGTAGTGGATGATTAATAAAGTGAGTGACAGACATAAAAAGCCATAAATCCAATGTGATATTGAGTCATAGACTTGACTCATTTTTTCATGACATTGAGACAAGATCATAAAAAGAGTTAATTAAAGGAGAGAAAGGAGCAAATGGATGGAAGAAAAAATGGTAATGGGTTTACTAATTACAAGTCTTCAATTAAAAAATGCTTCAGAAAATAATTAGGAAAAATGGCAAGGATTTTTTCAGAACTTAACATTAGTTTGCAAAAAAATCCAACAGTGATTCAATTTTAAGCAGGGTTAGACTTGATTTACAATGGGACTTGCACACTTTTTGCACATAAAAAGTAAAGGGAATTCATTTTATCGCATTAAAATCCTAAAAGCCGGTTCTAAGCGAGAAACGAACGTCGTGACATATCTCTCAAATGTCTATCTTATAAACTGTCTACGGCAGGTTATTTAATGAGCCAGAAAAATGTCCAGAACATACAAGAACAGTATTTGACACACAAATTACCTACTCTCGGAACAAGGAGGTAGCGATGAAAAATAACACTATGAGATCCATTTGCCGTAATTGGAACGAGTATATTTTAAATGCTTTAACGAGTTTCCATCAGGGCAAGTCTGATGCCAGCAGCCGTGATAATTCCAGCTCCAATTGCATATATTAAACTTGTTGCTGTTAAAAAGCTTGTCGTTGAATCTCGTTGGGAATCCGGTGTTCTAGCAACAGGATGAAAAGTGACAGCAATGCTACCAAGAATCCAAACTTGCCCCCAAGGCAGTAGGGAAAAGAATGCCCTAGGATGGAGTTGACCTACTTTAATTAGGGTGTGTTTAACTATTAACATCCCACTTCTTTGTTTGTTCTATTCAACACCCCTAAGTAAAGGAGGTCACCTCCACTTGGTCACAGCAGGTGATCCTCCAACCCTTTTCCTTTACATTTTAATAAGAATGGAAACTCATTGCAGCAATTAACTAGAGTTAAAAAGTCTCAGAAAGTAGTCTCCTATCTCTTTCACCTTCCAAGAACTATCTTCTCTTGAAGAATGTGTCAGTCATTCATCTTGTCAGTCTGCCGCCAGATAGTAGTTCCATTATGCGCATCGGTGTTCAATTTGTCTAAAACCGAGTAATCCATAATAGTTTCAGTAGATAGGCACAAAGATCTTAAAGTTAGATCAAACTGTAATCAAATTCTTCACACAAGAAAAAGCGGAAAACCGAGAGTCATCACGCGCCGAGACCGGTTTCTCGCTGACTCGAATCAAGCCAGCAGTGCCTAAAGAATCCATCTCAATTCCTTCACCTCAATCTCAACCTTGTCCAGCACTCAACTTAATCTTCATCTCCTGGACCAGCTGACAAGTCTTTCTTCTACTCTTATCCTAATTCCTAGGCACACCTTCCACAATACTGTCCAGCCCTTAATGTGATCACCCACCATTGATCAAGAGAAAATGGTTGCAATTCTATTGTTGGCACCATTCAATTGAGGAATAAAATAAACTGGAGTAAGATAAATGGGAAAGATAGACCCAGTCACTAAGTCACATGCTTATCTCACTTAATAATTACAAATCTTTTGTGTATACAGTTTATGGTAACTTATATATACTCAAATGTTGAAATCCATTCTCTTGGTATTGTTGAATAAGAGATTCTTTATTGCACTTTTGTCCAAGTCATAGATGACATCATCTTCCTGTGCAGCTTACACCTAGTTTTTCTTATGACTTATAGAATGTCACTTATTTGTGGCATGCAACTAAGACATTAAAACTTGAGCTGGCTTCTAGTTAAATTGTTGAACATTCCTATAATAATTCTAAGTAGGACAGTACTAAGATACTTCTCAGTTACTGGAGTCACCACCAGATTTCCCCTTGTCCACTGGCAGCTTGAGGAGGGTGGGTAATAGCCACTTGGGGATTTGGGGGAATTGCAGTGATCTGCAATATGGTATGACCATCCAGTAGCCACTTTGGGATTGGGCAGCATGGCCACAAGATGTGTTTACCTGGTTGCGTGGCACATCAAGGATGTTTTACTCATCACCTGTTGATATGAGTGCCCTTAAGAAAGATGTCCCATTCCAAAAAATTGATTTGCCAAACAAGCATTCAATAATGTCTTTAGCTTTTTTTCCATTGGCAATTCCCCATTGTAAAAAAAATTAATTTGTCACTCTTCCACTCTTCTGATTTAAAATTTCTTTTAATTTTTGAGTCTAATGCAAATTAAAAATGAAACAAAGTAACAAAACATAACTTGAGTCTCTTCACCACTGTCCATAAGGAGGCAAGTCCAACTTTCTGTCTCCATGTGGTCCCCTGGAAACTTCACTTTGAGTGATGCTAAACAAGAGTTTGGTACCTCGAATAATTTTGGGGTCATGATTTTTCTTTTTTTCTGATTGTTTTGGTCATGGCTCTCTTCTGTCTCTGACTTTCTTTCTCTTTACTTCTTTGGTTTTTGTTTCATTGGTTGTCCCCGATTCCACTTGAAAGTTTGACTTGTGTAAATTTATTAAATTATGTAAATATTTAAAATTGTGGAAAGTATTTTATGTTGTGACAGGTCGCGTGTGGCCTTCGCAGCAGCTTACCACCTGTTTTCCTCCTCTCCCTTTGTCCATCCAACAATTGATTTCGCTACTTGTCCATTGCCGAATCTTTGACGTCTTTCGAAGTCTTCTTCGGCCTGAAAATTCCCACAATTGAAGATAATCTTTTTAAAGTTTTAAGTCTGTACAAAAGACTTGTAGTTTTAATACATTTTAGTGAGCAAGAAATCAATTTAAATAGAGCAGAGCTGCAAGGGGAATGCAGTGTTTGACTTTCATTTACTAGAAACCAAAGAGTAGAACACTTGAAAGCACTTCATCCTCATTTTCAAGTTGGGAGCTACTTCACTCCAAACTTAAAAGGAAACTCTTTAAAAATAAATAAAATAGTAAAGGAAAGAGAAAAATCCAAGCACTCTTAAAGGCTGATCACAGAGCAAGAAAAGAATTGAGTAATCCATTTCATGCAGCTGCCTATGTGCAAGAAAAAAAAACTTCTTATTTCTTTAAATTGGTGGCCATAAAAAATGATAGCTATCAAATATTTCTGGCACTAGTCCAACTACTGAATTCCACCACCAATTTTGTCTTTATCTTACAATAAAAAAAAAGTTTTTGACTGTCATAATTTTAATACAAAAAAGTTGAAAATGGAAAAAATAATTAATTTTGTCAACTACTTAAATTAGAATTTCCATTCAAAACAAATGTGGAGTTGTAATTTTTTTCTGTTTTGACATTACAATTTAGTCTTTTCAATTTTATTTTTCTTTCAGATGTGATTTTTTTTTTATTGAGACAAGTAGTAAAGTAAAACACCAGAGAAGTTCAAATAACAACATTAGAAAAGCTCTTTAAACACAAACTTTTTTATGCTTTGAAAGTCTCAACCCTTTTGAGTGAAAGAAAAAAGTGTAAATCTGAAAACACTTTTCAAGTTGGCAAGGGAATCAGTAAATTGAAAAGTGATGTTTTTTCAATAACAGCCTGAAAAAATGAAGTCAAATATATGAAATAAGGCATTTCCCACTAGAGCTATCAAAAGAAGGAGAAGAACTGTCATTGTAGAATTTTAGATGTGTTTATCTCATCTCCCAGATGTGGTAGTCTCTTATAATATTGAAAGTATGTTTTTTTTTGAGTATGTTACTCCATAAAAAAGCCATTTTTCTTTAAAGGGTATGTAAGAAAATGCTATTTTAGTAAAATTTTTGTAAGGAGAAAAAATTGTAAGGGTTTCCTAAAAGTAATTACTTTTTAGAATAATTATTATAAGATATATAATTGTTTGTAAAGTTCACCACACAAAAAATAAATTTTTATAACAGTTAAACATTTAAAAAAACATTTTGTAAAGTTTACAAAAAGAAAAATATCTTTTTACAAGAGTTGCCATTTGAAAAGTAATTATTTGTAAAATTTACCATAAGAAATGCTACTTCTTGTAAGGCTTACCATTTAAAAATTGACTTCATGTAAGTCTTATCACAATTAAAAAAATTTTTATAAAAGCTTACAACACAAAAATGACTTTTTACAAGACTAAACATACTAAAAATTAATGTCTTCAAGTCTCAGTACACACAAAAATATTTTTGAAAGGCTTCCTATACAAAAATATTCTTTTTATGGCTTACTACACAACAAACAAACCTTCCTCTTATCTTGCACAATCCAAACAGTTCCAAACTCCACTTTTTACAAACTCCACAACACAAACCCCCAATTCCCCACCCATCTGGTCACTCTTCAACAATAACCTACATCACCCACTTTAACCTTAAACCTCCCCACCCTTCTCCCTCTCCTGTTTGCCTTACCATGTACTTACTTTGGCTAATTGCCACATTGATTTCTCTTCTCCACCAAATCCCATTGTTTCACTACATCAAGCCTCCACCCCCACCACACCCCCAGTGTACAAAATACATCACACAATTGACTGCACAACAAAAATGTTATTTTATTGCTATCAGAGCTAAACTTTTTCAATTACCCATTCCATTAGCAATCAATTGTTACCATAACTCCTTCCTTTAAAACAGTCAACAAAAGAGTTAAAATAAATTAGAAACTCAGAGTGTGAAAACAAAAAATTCAATGTGAAAGCAAGACAGAGAAGTTTGAAAATTATTGAAATCCTCCTTTTCCTTTTATCTCCTTAATTTCTTATCAGTGGGAGAAATTATAGACCTGTTTACATAAGCCTTTCAATTCAAGTGCTTTTTCCAGCCGAGGAAACAAAATTTTCATTGGAGATCTCTTGAGAGCAAAACTATCTGTGCACAAACTTCATTATGACTTACCACACAATATTCATAACCACTGAGACTTACAGAAAGTAAATACTCTAGCAACTGTTTATGATCAAATTATGCAATGCTACATTTGCATTATCTTTACTCATAAATATTTCTTAGCTCATTTCTGACTGCTGTATAGCTATTAAAAACATTTGGAAGGGAAAAAAATGAATCTTAATGAAACAACAACTTAATTTCAATTTAATCAGTCTTTACATTACTCTTCTTCTCGTTAAAGATGAGAGCTGGGTTGTGTTTGGCTGGGTTTTGAAGGGGTGGGGAGGGGGTGGGGAGGGCACTTCCGGTTTGGTTTGAAACCTGAAATTTCCTGAACTTTATCTACATTGTGGATCTGTGAATTCTGGTAAGTTCAAGGTCTTTACTGAACCGGAAGTTGGATTTTGCATGTTCCAAATTGAATGAGATGCTGTTATTTCTCTGAGCAGGCTGTTTGGAGCTATTTAAAATGCCATTTCCGGTTTAACTAGGAACCTTATATCCGACGTCTCAACTTTACCCCTCTTTTAGTTTTGATCCTGGAAGTTTCCAGGGTCGATCTTAACTGGAAGTGGCATTTTGGCTTGCTCCAAATGGAAACAAATGCAGTTATCTCTCTTTGCAAGCTCTTTACAGAATTTTATAATTGACTTCCGATTTGGTTATGAACCTGAAACTTTATAAATGTCACCTATTCCGCTTGACGTTTTTATCCTGGGAGTTTCCAGTTTAGCTAAACCGGAAGTGGCATTTCGGCTTGCTCCAAATCGAAACAAACAGCTGAGCAACCTGTTTGGAGCGCTATAAAATGGCACTTCCGGTTGAGTTAGAAATTTGAAATTGTCTGAGCCTCAAGTATAACATATGACCTCTAGAAACTGATAGTTTCAAGCCCTTCACAAAACCGGAAATAAGAATACAGCCAGCTCAATACGGCAGGAGAGGGTGCTTCTAGTTCTTTATTAAAGTTTATAGCAAACGTTACGATTTGAAAGGAGAAAACATGACACTTCCTGTTTAAGTAGACACTTGAAATTTTAAGGAAATTAAATACACCACTCTACATTTAATTCCTAAAAATTTTAAAACTTTAACTAAACCGGAAGTCTGATTTCACCCTTCATTAAACTAAGAAATAACTATTAATTGCCTTCAATTTAGAGCGACCTTAAATAGCACTTCCGGTTTCGCTAGAAACCTGAAATTTTTAAGGCTATAACCACATGTGGAGATCTGAATGACCACAAATTTTCAACTTCCTTATTCAACCGGAAATGCCAGTTTTGGCCGCTCCAAACCGCTTTCTCATATGAGAAAAAAATTGATATTTCACCAAGTTTTTCATCGAATCTGCTATCAAATCCCTCAAATCATTGGTAAACAGCTTATAAAAACATATTTCACACCCTTTGACCGCCATCTATTTTCCTTATCCGACCATCCACCATGTTTTTTTTTGCTTCGTTGGTCCGGCTCTGTGGCGAATCGGATTTCAAGGGATTTGTAAGACGCTTTCTCCCAACCTTCTCTCTCTTCCCATTGTACTCAGAAGAGGATTCTAAGCATCACCAATGTATTTCAAGCCCACAAAAAAAATCTTCCCAAAATCAAAATCCTGGTCATTTTGGCAGATATCTTTGAAAAAAATTCCACAAAAAAAATTTTTTTTTTTCAAAATTAATATCTTAACCATTTCAGTCGTCTTGGAACAAAAACGTTTTTCTCCCAAAAAAAAATGTCACCCAGGAAAAAAAAATTTCCCATTACCATTTGTCAACCATGATGGACTATAAAGGGCAAGTACTTGTATTCTCAAATTCTATCAGAAGTAAAAAAAAAAAAAAACAATTCTCCCAAAATCAAATTTTGACCATTTTTACCACCATCTTTGAAAAAAATGTCGCACGGGAAAAAAAAATTTTTTTCACTTTAAAATTTGTCAACCATGATGCACTACAAAGATTTTTGAGAAAAAATGTCACCCACGAAAAAAAAAAATTTTTCCCTTAATATTTGTCAATCATGTTAGGACTAAAAAGTTCAAAATTTCCGAAAAAATTCCTTTCAAAATTAAAATTTCAACCATTATAGCCGCCATCTTTGAATTAAACATGTCACCCAGGAAAAAAAAATTTTCACTTTAACATTTGTCAATTTGTCATTCATAAGACTACTAAGAACAAAATACCCAAAAACTTCCTCTCAAAATCAAAATCCAGCCATTTTGGCGGCCATCTTTGAAAAAAAAATCCCCCTCAAAAAAATTTTTTTCCTTTTAAGACTTGTCAACCACCATAAAGACTATTAAGAGAGCAAATGTACCCTGCCGCCATCACTCGACGTCGCACGTCGCAAGCCAAACGGCATCAAATCCCAGATCCATCAGTCATCGCAGCAAAGAGCACTTCCTGTCGCGGACTCTACCCAAGGGTTCGCCGTGTGATAACGACGCACTCTCTCTTTATGCCATAAAACAGAGCTCAAACCAAACACCGCACGCGGGTCTTCGGACTGACAAGAAGCAAAGTACACAACCCATAAACGGGCATCCAGCCCCCATTTTTTACCTTCTGCTACGGATGGAGCGAGAAGACAAGGAGCAATGTGTCTGAGTGCAGTGTCAGCAACGTTCCGTCCGCTCGACCTAAATCGCTTGCAATATGTCAAGACAAAATGCTCATATTCACTACTCAATGTCGCTTTCCCCTTAAACTGTGCCTTGCCTTGTTTCAACTTCATTAACCTTTCAAGTCTATAAAAATTGCACGCAATGTAAGAGTCGGTCGTCGACAACTTCCTTTCGTCGCTAACGTGCTCTTGTTTTTTGATTGTTTTATTGTGCCGTGGTCGTGTTTGGAGCGGGGTAAAGGGGTACATCCGGTGTTGGTGTGGGGTTGGGGTTTTTTGGACGTCGAGTAGTGCTTTTTATCTCTGGATCCTGAATAGTATGGAGTTCTAGGAGGGCCAGAAGTGGTGTTTTAATTTGCTCTGAATTGCGTGTTTGAATGGAGAGCTACCCTTTACCCGGATTTGGAGCGGCTAAAACGGCACTTCCGGTTTAGGTGTGGGTTTGGGATATTTTGGATTTCGAGTGCAGCTCTGTATCTCTGAATCCTGAATTGTTTGGTCCTTTAAGGAGGACCGGAAGTGGCATTTTGATTTGCTCGGAATTGTGTTTGAATGGACAGCTGCTCTTCCTCCTGATTTGGAGCGGTCTAAAATAACCCATCCGGTCTCGTTGGGAGCTTGTGATTTTCTAGACATGGACGGTAGCTCTGTATTTCTAGATCCTGAGAATTTTGGACCTCTAAGAAAACCGGAAGTGCTGTTTTCAGCCGCTCTGAATAGCTCCAAATCTCAAAAAAACCTATACATCCCCAACAAAATCACAATCCAACACTTTTCAACCGCCCCAAAATACCACTTCCGGTTTCATTAAAAAATCAAAATTCCCAATACACCAACTACACCCCCATACCTCTGACCCCTAACAATCCCAACTCCCTCACCAAACCGGAAGTGCCTTCAAAACCCGTTCGAAATCGCCTGACAAACCACCCAACCACCACCCAAAACTCAAAACTCAACCAACCAACACAAATCCCCATCTCAGACCCTTTCAGCCCCCAGCAAAAACATTGTTAAAATTTAATTCCATCCCTATTTGAGCATGCCAGTCATGTCACACATTTCACTTCCACCACTGTTACTTCTGCCACCCATGTTTACTTAATGTTTGCACACAAAGAGCCGGGCTGACGACACCCACGTTTTCCCAACTAAATTTTTCATCCCCTGTAAGTGTCCCCAACCCCACCTCAAGACCCCGAAAAAAAAAATCTTCTGTGAATACAAAAAAAAACGAAAAAAATGTATAAATGAGTAAAAATGAAGTGTTTTTAAAAAGTATATAAAGTGCCAAATTTATCCCTCTTTGCCAGTTCCCAATGGAAAAGAATTACGCCAATGGCTGAAGGGGCCAGCAAAGGGCAAATACAAATACGTGGAATGAATAAAAAGCAAAACTCAAAAGCTACTCGGCCAATCTGCTTGCATTGGCTACAAGATAGAAGGAGCGAGAGACGAGACTAAAACGAAAGAGGAAAAAAACCAATTTATCAATGTGGCACCATAGGGAGATAGAATCAATAAGCAGAACAAGTTGGAATTGCAAGCTACAATTCAATGCCAAATGAAGAAAAAGATAAATAGATAAACACTGCGAAACAAATGAAAATAGAAAATGGTATAAATAACTTGTCGTTTGGCAATCCAAACTTGTCATTAAAAATTCATTTTAGATTAAAAAGTATAGTTAGTGATTTCAAAAATAGACGGCGCTTTAACGAAGCGCTTTAAGAAAATTCATTTTCGATATTCGATTAGGAATGGGCACGAATGTAAAAATATCGATACATGATACATAATTATTACGATACGATATGAATCGATATATCGTCAAAATCGATATATTACAAAATAATTTTTTAAGTCTTGTTAGAATTTTTATAACATGGAAAAAATATATTGAAATGTGAGAAAATAAAAAATAAAAATAAAAAAGTGAAGAAAATAGTTTGAAAATAATCAGAAATTAAAATCATATAAAAAAGGAAAAATTTTCTGAAAAAAATAAATGAAATTTTTCCGATAAATAGGAAATATCACGTAAAAATCGTATCGAATTTTACTGAAAATGCGATACGATATAACGATATATATCGAAAATTGAAAATATCGATATATATCAAAAAATCGTTGTCCCATATCCTCCCGATACGATATTATTGTACCGTATCACCCATTCCTATATTCGATATTATCGATATTTTAAAAGGAATGATAAGTATCGCATCAAATCTGAAGATATTTTTCTAGTCCGTGCCATATTGAATATCGTATATCAATAAGCCGCGGGAAAAATATATCGGAAAGTTCAAACTTCCAAAAATATCGAAAATATCAAACTAAAATATCGTTCAACATCGATTTACGTACTTATATAACAAAAGCATATATCATACTACAATAATAGCAAACTTATAATGTCTTTTATGTCCAATTGTTTTTATCCATCGATAAATTTTTTTGTCATTTCGCAGTTCGCGACATGTAATAAAAATTGTTCACAAAGCCGTTAGAATTGTTCAAATCAAACAATAATAAAAAAAATTGAAACTCCCAAACCTCTAATCAGAAAAAATCATCTTCCACTCCGATAACTTGCGCTCCAATTTCCTGCCAAACATGTCTCTTCGCGAATTCAGCTCACAGAATCTGCGGACGACTCCATGAAATTATATACTTATTCTAGCTGTTTGAGGCTGTCTCCTGAATTCTAGTTAACCTATCATTTATCCAAGTGCCCACTAAAAAACCCTCATGGTTCCTCCTCACTATGTTAATCTCGGTGTGGGCACGGAGAGGGTTAATAAACGGTTAACCACTAATAAAGTTAACCGGTTAAGCTTTTTTCATAGCCTAGTTATATTTTTTGATGGAAGGACATCTAAAATATTCTAACTGATCGTGATCAGATCATCTAAAAACTCTGACCGATCGTGACCAGTTTACCTAAAAATTCCAACTGGTCATGACCAATTCATCTAAAAATTAAACAAATCAAAAATAAAAATAAAATAAATAAAAATTAAAAATAATTTTAACTAGAGACAGGTCCATCTAAAAACTCCAACGGGATCAATCCCAACCGATTAAATTTAGCTGTTAATCAATTATAAAATTGTAATAACCAGTTAACCGAATAACCGAACCGTGCTCACACCTAGGTAATCCTGACTCCTCAATATTGAAAACCGCTTCAGTGAATTAACAATAAATTACTGTGGATATCATTTCACCACAAGCTTTTTTCTTCCCTTTCTAAATCTCCCAAGTGCTAAAAAAGGGGAAAATCAATGGACTAAATCTTATCTAACAGCAGCCATCACTTGGCACAGGACACACAATTCAAGTGTGGGTCATTAGTCCAGCTTAACTGACAGGAATTAGGCTTAAGTAGTGGTAGCCAAACCCTTGTTAAGGCAGTCAACTGCCATTTTGTCTTTTTTTTTTATTTTTCTTTTTTTTGGTCACAGCTCTAAGTCATTGCGAAAAAATTGTATTTGCAGAGCAGAACATTAAATTCAGTCAAATGTGCCATTAATAACACAATAAAATGTTTTGTCGGGTTTAATGGCTGTCGATACGCGTGAATAACAGCGGTTTAAGACTAATGTCAAACATTACTGTGATGGAAATAAAAATTTTATCACCAATGTTTATCTAAAAATAAGCAGTGTGTGTGGAAATGATTAAAAAGTCGACACAAGTTTGTTGGAGGAAAGTTGTAAATGCTGGTGGTGGGTTGGAATTGGACCGGTTGAATTTTTAGATGAACCGGTCACTAATTAAAATTTTTTCATTTTTAATCAATGTATCATCAACTGTTTATTTTTGAATTGGTTGAATTTTTAGATGAATTGCCTTATGACTGGTTGAGTTTTAAGATGAACCGGTCACTAATTAAAATTTTTTAATTTCTATTCAATGTATGGAGTGATAAATGATTAATATTGATTTTTCATGAGATAAATTTTTTAATGAATTGGTCAGAACCAATTAAAATTTTAGACAGACTGGTCATGATTGATTGATTGGGAAGTAACGTCTATTTCGATTTGGTTTATTCAATTACTATGTACCACGACGAGATAAATTTTTTGATATAGATCGGCCACGACCTGTAACAAGCCACATTATCCTTTTATAATACATTTAATTATATTTATTTACTTAAATGCTTAAATTATCTTAATTTTAGAAAATTGAAATTTTTTGACCACTGGTTAGAGCGCTCTACCCGATTTTGTCGCAAGTGGTGCTATTTATATCAACAAATTGCTAAGAATTGTGGGTAAAACAGAATTTAACGCCCTCTATAACATCTCCTGGAAGTGAAACTAAGTATCCATAAGTTGAAGCACCATATGTATTCAGTGAAAGCCAACTGCTTCTTAACATGGAGACCTCAAGGGGCAGCAAATTTTAATCATTAATAATCTGTTAATTACTATTATAATTTCAGAAATGACATTATCAAATGAATTTTAATAAGGAAATAAACAAAGTCAGTAAAAAAAATTTTTTTAAATTAAGTATTTGAAAAAATTTTGTATTCAAGAAGTTGTGTATGTACAAATGTACACATTACCCGTAGTCAGAGGGTTAAGTAAATTGATCAAAACCGAACATAATTTTAGATAAATTAAAAGTGACCGATATCAAACTATTTAACTGGTGACTCATCACTCAAAGACCAATTAAATTTTTAACCAGTCACAATGATCAAAATTTTGGTACATCAAAACTGACCAATCACAAACAATTTAACTCAAAACTAAGCAGCACTCAATAACTGGTCAAATTTTTAGATGAACCGGTCACAACAACGATCAATATTGTAGATAAATCAAGATCAAAAAGTGACCAATCCCAAGTAATTTAACTCAAAACTGAGCATCACTCAATGATTGGCCAAATTTTTAGATGAACCGGTCACAAACTCGAACTTTTAGATACCCAAAAAACAGACCCGTCATAAAGATCAAAATTTTAGATATACAAAAAAACTGACCGATCACAACGATCAAAATTTTAGATACACAGAAAAACTGACCGATCACAACGATCAAATTTTTAGATACCCAAAAGACTGATCGGTCACAAAAATCAAAATTTTAGATACCCAAAAAACTGACCAGTCACAAAAATCAAAATTTTAGATACCCAAAAAATCGACTGGTCACAAAACCTTGACAAAACAACCATAAAAAACCAAAAACTTCACCTACCACGTCACGTCACGTCAAAACACCACTTCAAAGAAAAGCATAAAAAACCGACTTACCTAAAAAAAAAATGAAAAAAAAAACATTAAGTACCACATTAAGAACACTCATAAATCACAACAATATAATCAACACTAAGCTTGAACCAAGCCGAATCAAATTGTTTACAACCTAACACGTCAGTCGAGAGTAGTTTGTAACGGGGCTTTTACCAGATTCAAACCCGGGCAATTGTAACGCCAGCCTAGATTGAGAATACTCATATATTTTGCACACACTGCAACAAGAGGTCCCCCTACCCCTTTCCTCCACAAAATGATATCCGCTTAAGCGCATATCCATTTGCGGTGCATTTTTCACACAATTCTCTCTCTTTTTCCTCGTCCTAAATGGACTGCATCCTGGGTGTGCATATTTAAATGGCTTTCACACCACCAACTTCCATCTATACCCGCACTGCACATTTTTCATAAGTCTTTCGACCCAATCTGGAAAATATGGCCTCGAGTCGCTTTAACGGAGATGGTGTTTTATACAATGAAGTTTGGACGTTTCTTTCGATGTTTTAAATGGTTGTTAAAGTAACGTTGTAGTGATTAATGCTTGTTAAATGGCTTTTAGCTGTTTCCTAGAAAGATGTCTCTTGGACGTGTTCTATAATGGTAGAAAAATGACTTGAACAGGTTCTAGAATTCTAGACAATTCTTAGAACAGGTTCTAGAATTCTAGACAATTCCTAGAACATGTTCTAGAATTCTAGAGGAATCTTAGAACAGGTTCTAGAATTCTAGAAGATTCTTAGAACATTCTAGAAAATATCTTTTGGGATTATTCTAAAAAAAATGTCTTCAGCATGTTCTAGAATTTTTAAAGGCTTGTATGTTTTACAAAAACTTTTAAAATATGTTTTAGAAAAACGTCTTTGGACGTATTTTCTAGAATTCTAGAAAAATGTCTTAGAACATGTTCCAGAAATATCTTGGGACATGTTCTATAAAAATATTTTGTTAAAAATATCTCTTGGACTTGTTCTAGAATTTGAGAAATGTCTTTGAGATTGTGTTCTAGAATTCTAAAAAATGACTTACGTGTCCTAGAAAATATTCTTTGAATGTGTTCTAGATCAACCAAGAAAAATATCTTGTTCTAGAATTTTAGAAAAATATTTTGGGCATGTCTTAGATGTGTTCTTAAAAAATATCTTAGATGTGAAATAAAAAACGTCGTTAAATTTCATCTCGTTTTTTACACGTTCTAGAAAAATGTCTTTTAGACGTGTTCTAGAAATACGTCATTTGGACGTATAATAAAAACCTCTCAAACAAAAAAACCTTTCGATCACAAAAAACTCGTAAACAAAACCGTCTGTATGATGTATTACACAAACACGTCTTCGTGACGTATTCCAAAAAATCTTTTAGCCGTTTTCAAAACAGACATATCATCCAACCTACTTCAAAAATCAAATTGAAACCTCCACTTCCAACACGTCACCCGGACGTATACCCTAACTCTACATCTCGATTCCCACCCAGCAGTATTACTTTAAATTGCCTCCGACAAACAATTGCGTTCGATTTATCAACGCAGCTATTTCTCCCTTCTTTTATTTTACGTCAAATTTCCATCTTTCAAATTGGTGTAGACACAGGAGGCAAAGAAATAAATTCACTTTATATTCTCTCTCTCTTTTCGCCGCTGTAACTGTGAGGGACTAGTGAAAAGGAGGCTTCAATTGGAGCCCTCGGGACACAATCGTCTTGACACGGCCACAAAGTGAGGCTGGTAGCAGCTGGAGCAAAACTCTTCACGTTGGATTAACTTGCAATTCAGCCATGAGCACAAGAAGTTTAGCCAAAAAGAGAGCGAAGAGAAGTGACCAGCGACTCAACGATTCGCATTAACTTTAATTTGTTGTTGCACCACTTAACACGGCCGTCTTCTAATGGAGAGATCCAACCAAACAGAAATCGATGAATCACCCCCTTTCCATTCCAACTCGTTTTTTTTTTTTTGCTTTCAACAAATCCAAATCGATAAAGAAAAGAAATGTATATTTTGTCGCTTATAGAAAATCGACATTCTAGCGATTCCGAGGGGGTTTTTGAGGCACTTCCGGTTTGGGTGGGGGTATGGAATTTCCTGGGGTTTGAGTGCAGCTCTGGATGTGTGGATTCTGGGAATTTTGAGGGTATGGGTAAACCGGAAGTTGGGTCTGTGGTTGCTTGAAATTGACACAGAGTTGAGTTTTTGCTGTTTTTATTGAATTTGTGGGGTTTGAAATGATACTTCCGGTTGGGTATAGACCTTGGGATTTCCTGAACATTAAGTATATATACTGTTCTATGGATTCTGGTAGTTGGAAGCTTCTGGCTGAACCAGAAGTGAGGTCTTCGGGTGCTGTAAATTTGCATATGGGCTTGGTTTTTGCTATTTTTATTGATTTACTGTGGTTTAACATGATACCTCCGGTTGAGGTAATAACCTAGCATTGCCCGAACTGTAACTGTATCTCTTTGTTCTGTTAATTGCAAAATCTTCGCTAATGCGGAAGTGAAGTTTTGAACTGCTCGAAATTGATACACTGAATTTTGTATTTTTTAAATTGATTTCTGGCAATCCAGAATGCTACTTCCGGTTGAGTTAAAACATTAATATTATCAAAATCTAGAAGTACAAAGGTTTAGTTAAAATCTAAGAAATATTCAAGTCGTTATCTAAACAGGAAGCAATACCCTAATCACCTTCAAATGGCACCGAAGAATAAAAATGTCAATATCCAACAAGTAACTCTTGCCAAGATTCATATATTGGCATTTCGATTCTAGGAAAATAGACCCATCAGAAACTCATAAAACATAAAAACATCTTCATGAATAATTACCATCCGTAACTTTTCTTTAAAAAAAAAAAATTCTCCGCAAACTCCGACAGAAAACCCATTTCCCTTCCTCCTAAGTGATACCCTCATTTCATTACTCTTCCAATTGTCTGAATTTTCAATGCAAATAGCCTTTACTCATTCCATCTTCAACTACACTCCTCCATTTGAGGTTTCGAACAACTTCGGCACGACATCGCACCGCTCGCTTTCCACTGCCAATTGGCAGCAGACGTTCTGAACAAATCATGTTAAACACCTCTGATGCTTCATAATTAACCACAGCTCCACACCATCGATTCGCAAAACTTGGAACATCTCGACGATCTATAAACACCGGACAACCGTCAAAGAGTTTAACATAACTCCATTATCTGGGATCTTCGAAAACAATGAGAGAAAGAATTCTAACTCTCTACTGCCTCGTGAATCTCCGATTACTTCCGTCCTCAGTGGAATTTTTTTTAACCTTAAATTTTATCGTGATAGGTCGCATATGGCCTTTGTAGCCGCTTGCAACCTTTAGCAATACCCCGCCCTCAGTGTTCGCACTTGAGTCGCCAAAAGTCTGCTTCTATCAATACCAACAAATCGCTCAATGGCAAAATTTAATTATTTCAATTTCCAGCTAACAAATCCCGATAACTGTTTTACACCAATGAAATTGTTGTTGTAGATTTCGATATAAAAGATGGCTGACTATTGTTTCAATATATTTAATTTGTCTTCATTCGATACATAAAACGCAAGTGGCCAGTGATCACAAGTTGCTTCCCTTAGATACTTGGGCAATCAGCATCTCGTACATCACGTGACCTTACAATATTCAAACTCCCTAAGATGATGACGTCAAGTATACAACAATTGTTTAGTTTGGTGTATTAACTATTATTTCATGTTAAAATCCTTGTCTTTGTGGTTAATCAGTTTTTTCTTTTAATTTGATCAAATTACTCCGTAGGATTTTAGTAATATAATGTACAAGCTTTATTTTAAACATAAAATGAACATGGTATCCGTTTTCCTGGCTTGTCTTTTTGAGAATATGTAAATTGTGTGATTTTTTGGTATTGTGTCGAATTCGGGTAGACTTTCAAGTTTCAACGCATGCTGACGTAACCCTCCAAACACTTAAAAATAAAGGCATTTTTTATTTTGTTTGTACATGCATAATGCTTGTCCTCATTTCATTACCTAAAAGGTCTATAACTTTACTCTGTTTTAAGGTAATTTATTGTATCTTCTTTGCAATACCTAAAAAGGAAGGGAAAGTTTTAGTTTCTTCCTGAGTAATTAGAAGTAAAGTTGGACTTAAAAAGATGTAATGATGATGTGCAAATAGTCCACATACAGTGTATATCAAGGATTATTTTCCTACTTTAAAAATAGCATTTGACATTAAAGTATGACACATAGAATGAGTGGTGGATTTACATGTAAGTGAACTAAGCGACCGCACAAGACCGTTGAGGGGCTCCCAAATTCATAGGTATCCACAGATGTTCTGGAATGGGCCTCGTGTGGGCTGCTTCACTGCATCTGAGATGCAACTGAATTTTTGCCATAAACATTCAATTTCTGGCCAAAATTTTTGAATTTTGGTCAAAACATTAAATTTTTGACCAAAATCACGAAATTTTTGGTAGAAAATGTTGATTTTAATCATAAATGTTACAGTTTTGGTTATAAATGTTGAATTTTTGGTTAAAATCACTGAGGTTTTTAACTAATCTTAAAGTTATGAGCTAAATTACTAAAATTTCTGATTTTGCTGTCTATATCCTCCCTTTCTTCTCAGTGTACAAACAACGGCCCCCAAATCACTGCACCGCTTAGGGCCCTGAACCATTAAATCCACCCCTAAATAGAATGCACTTCCGGTTTAAAATAGCACTTCAAAAGAAAAAACTGACTACGGTATCATTAAAATTATTAAATGACCCAAAATCTGATCTCCCATCTAATTAATCCCTTTATTTTTTGAGTATATTCATCGAGCATCACCTGTTCCACTTTATGCAATCGCCCACAAAAAACTGCCCCTTGTCTGTCTTCCGGTGACTGGGGTCAAGTTCGATACTGGAGTGCCATCCATTTTCAGGGCCCACTGCTTCGACAGGCTGTTACACACTCCTTAGCGAATTTCAACTCTATCCCCATCATCCTGCTATTTATAACAACCAACACCGTTCACGAAGACTTATTAGCATCCGCATCGATCACCATGACCCAAATTCAAGTATTTCGTGTTCCGTTCGATTTTGTCCTTTTGTGCCTCTTGCGACCCAACGTATCATTACCTCGCACTCAGAACCACAGTTGTGATTTATTCATTCACAGAACTACATTTCGCACTTCATAACTCACAACAACTACTTTTGCAGCATTTCAATGAATTTTTAATAAATTTTTTAAAATTCTATTTATATAAACAGGCAATAACTCATATCATCATGTCTCACCGAACCTCCCCGCACGCAAACAGTATTTTGTCGCTTCGCGCATTGATCGTTCAACAAGTTGATTATGTACCGAGTAAAAGCAAGTAGACATACATACATATTGATGACAGAAATGTTATCATTAAAGCCAGGTCTTACAGCGAAGAAAACAAGTCTTTCTCCTTAAATTGCCCGGCTTTTCTTTGTGGGCAAAAGACTTAATTATACCTTAATCTTTGCTTAATTCCTGCAAAGCCAATTTCCAGACCAGAAATTATTACCAAAAACAAGAAAACCACTAAACTAAACTTGTTTTCTCCACTGTTCACTGCTCGCCTTCAATAAATTCATTTTGCCACTGCTTTAAAACTGCTCATTTAAAAAATTTTCAATAACAGGTGCTCTCAACACCTTTTCCAATTTTGAAATAAAGTGCAGGTGCACAGTAAACCAATACTTGCATAAAAAGATGATGTAAATGCAACCATAGATTAATTTCCCTTTCCTCCACCCTTTTGCATATTTAATATTTTCATTTTTCAGCTCACAAATTCCTCATCATCTCATCCAATAGGAAATTAAAGGTAAATTCCTTTTTAAGAGAAAAAAAAATTTAATTAATTGATAACTGTTTATCCAAAAGATGAGTGAAAGAGGATCCTGAATAAGTCAGGAGAGGAGAGGATAAAAATTTGATTGATTAAAATCCAAACTGCAGCATACCTTTTGAATGATTTCACCCCGCGAATGTTGGCGAGCGAATAACAACTTACAAATTTAATCTTTGTTGGGTAAAAAAATGTAAATGGAATGAAACTTCAATTAACTCTGCTTGAATTATGATCCTCTTTTCATGAATATACATACTGTTAATTTGATTCTGCTGTCATGCAAAATGCTAAGTTATTTCTTCATTCCAACGGTGCGAAACAAAGCGGCAACGTGTGCGAACAACTCCGTAATTAATGGTTACTTCAGGTTTAAATATATTCAATTTATTGTACCAATATTTACAGCCATCAGCCATTTTCATTGTGCCATTCAATCAAGCTGGTTAAGTAATAAGCAGTGTGTGCCCCCGAGTGCCGCGCAATGGCAGCTGGAGCCGTCTTAGTGCTACATGTGCCATGCACCGACAACTCTTTACTCACACCGAAAGTGATAGTTTGTGGTTACAAGTAAAAGCCGAGGGTATCAGGGGTTTGGTGTTTCCTATACAGCAATTGAGTCCGGCCACAAGTATAGTTAAGATAAGAACAAAATAGCCAAGATGGACGATACGGTTCAAGCTGAGCTACGCACCCGTTGCGCTCACTTAAGTTGATAATCCTCGGGGAACAGATGTTGCAATGCCGTTTGTCCGATAGTTTCCGGTCGGTGTCGATAAACATAACCTGTTTTGTCATCATCGTGATAAACGGTACACTTCTTCACTTATTCTTTATAACGATTCATGAATGCACATCGGGCTGGCATTCAGGGCTGGTATTCACAAACACTACTTACGATCATTTTTTTTACGTAAGTTAATGCTAAGCAAAAATTGGAATTCACAAAAGGATTCCTACGCAAATTCCTAAGTTAAAAAAAGAGGTTACTTAAGCATTTTCCTAACAATTGTTTTTTTCCCATAGAAAATTTTACTTAAGCAAATATTTACGCAAGAATTTAACTAAAATTTTATCTTAAGTTTTGATCTAGGCAAAAACTTACGCTAGTTTTGTGAAAACTGTTGGTTTACATTCCTTGTTGTAGGAGGAACATAACCTTTTGTTGGTTAGCTTTCCTAAATGCTTAACCTTTTGTTTGTGTGGACTTCTAGTGGTGGAGGGTAAACAAATGAAAGTAACTCATTATAAACTAAAGAACTATTTTAATGGCCTCAATCATTCGGCGACCTGCACCAACTTAACTAAGTAAATGAAAACACTAAACAGATTAACAATAATGAACACTAGGTGGTGTTGTTCACATTAGCATGGAACACACCACTTACACTTACATTAAACAATTAATAGACACAACTAATAGATGATTCCAGGAGAACAATAACATGATATCAATAAATACCATCCCAGTTCTTTCGTCACCTTGAAGATCGCTGCAAGCCTGTGGTGTCACATGACTTGCTGCAACCGTTGTTTGTTTTCGATTTTTCCACTGTATAAGTGCATTCCTTAATATTATTCGCATAACCTGAAGACCCCTTGCCTTTTTGG
>JAQIXT010000434.1:0-36267 GCA_034700445.1 Stenotaenia linearis
AATGGATAGGAATCCAACCAAACTTTTTAAAAAATTCGTTAAAACGAGGAATTCACAATAAGCGAGTTCGTAATAACAAGGTTTGACCTGTATATTTTTTCTTCACAATTGAATAAGATGATTTGATGATTTATAATTTCTTAAAGTGTTTGTATTGAGTGAAATAATTTAAAACTCTTATTTGAATAATCCAAAGCTTGTTTTTGTCTACTGGATTATAGTTTAATTTAGAAAAACAACATTTTACTCTTATGCATAGAACTTTCTTTGCTCTTGTATTTGTTTTGGTGATTGCCTCTGACCCCATTTGGAGAGTTTGAGTTTGTTTAGATTAGAAATTGTGTGTTTATGCTAATATTTAAATTTGTATTAGATAAAATATTAAGTTTTTGTTTTGTTATGCAAATTGCTTCAGTAGCCACTGGCGATCTAAATAATGCACCCTGCTCTCTTTCTTTCTCTAGATTGTAAAGAATAACGGATAAATTAAAAATAAACAAATTCAGTAGGATTGCAAGCGGACTTAAAGGCTGGGGGAAACAATTTTAATGCAAAAAGAAAATTTTGAAGTTTCGATTTCTTATTGCTTTGATTTTCTGATTGCATTTGAAAATAGGAGTACATATGGTAATAATATAATATGTTATGGGGGAGGGGGAACAATTTCATATCGATTCAGCATCAATACTGTACGTATTAAATTGCCTCCTCTGAAAAAACAAATCCCTCGAATATATATATCAGGACAGTTTTTCTGGAGGTATATAATAACAAGAAACCTCGTGAAAGGAAAACATACAAAATACGCAATTCTTAGTGACTGCCAGAGCTGCTCTTGCTAAAAATACTATAATGAAAGATAATTTCTAATAGGTTTAATTGAAAGAAAAGACAACCAAGCTAGATAATTGAAGTGAATTATTTTTCAATCAATTATTGAAAAAAAGTTTTTTTCAAAGCAGAAAAATAAGCATTGATTATACATATTCAATGTAATTTTGTACCCTAAATTACAAGTTCCTCGTACAAAAAACATGTTTACCTAATTTACATATATATAAATAAAATAAGTTACTGGTAAACACAGTTATTGAAATTCTTTTTAATCATGAATCAAGTAACTAAATTTGTTTACTAACCTGATTGTCGTGAGTAGGTGGGATTATCTATTAAATGAGAAAACTGCAATGTATTGAGCCGTCGTTTGCGGTGTCGACGATGACGCAAATAAGCCAGTGATCCAACAATTACAATGAGGATTAAAATGGCAACACCCAGCAAACCCAAAACCAAAGAAAATAGAGGGAACTTTCCATTGGGACTTGGCCGAAACCGTGCTGGTTTCGATTTTGTTGCTGGAGCTACACCTGTGAACAGATGACAAATTCATTTTTAATTAGTTTTTCAATTGTGATGAATCGAGCGTTACCTGGATTAAAAAATATACTCTTTGTGGCATTGGACAGAGCATTGGCAGCTGTTAAAGTATATTTGCCGTGTAGATCTAGAGATGCACGCGGAAGTTGAAGACATCCATTGACCGAACCAGAAGTTGACACATCAACTACGTCGATTATATTGTGTTCGTAGGCGTCCAAGTTGGTGTCGTTTAATTTCCAAGAAAGAGTCGGGTTGGGATATCCAGAAACAAAGTAACAAATTGACCAATAAAAACTCAGATGCGAATAAAGGCGTTTTATTTCTGGTTGAGCTATAAGAGGAAAGAAAATTTAATCCAGAAATTGTGAAATACTTTTTTTTTGATGACATATCTTGAGATTAATCTTATATTCTAAATTAAAGATCTAAGATTAAAAGCAATAAAACTGATTTCGGTTGACAGGATCGATATTATTGACATCAGAGAGAAATATTTGCTTTGCTTATACTGCACTCTCAGAAATCAAAGGTATAAATAGGTATAAATATTACAGAAACACCTACTCTTATTCACATATATACCTAAAAATGTATATTTCTAAACCATTTTATACCTAATTTTTCTGAGAGTGCGTATATCGAAGTATTCTTATTGACCGAACCTTTTATTGAAAGAAAATCTTAAATTGTTTTAAGATTTTCAACAATCATAATAACATCAAAATAAAAATTTGAGAAATTTGAGAAATTCAATTTTTATCAAAATAAAAATTGAATTTCAACCAAATAATATTATTTATATTCTATTTCTATTGCTTTTATTGGCTTTTACCTGTAACTTCCAGCACGGCTTGAACTTTTGATCTGCCAACTTCGTTCTCAGCGTAGCATTCCACAACCGATTGTCCGAGAAACTCAACTTTGTGAATGGTCATTATCTCTGAAAAATTCATTTTCGTGACAGATTCGTTCAATCCTTGAAAAGTTTTATTCCATTCGACGGAAGTTACGAATTGATTTTCAACCGAACAAGTAAAGTTCAGGTCCGCTCCTTGCTCGACAATAACATTTGATGGTTCAATAGACAACCGAGGGAGCTCTGAAGTGAAATTTTTTTTGTTAAGTGTGTCGGTTGGAATTGAGTTCAACCAGTTTATTAAGAACATTTTTATCCTACCACATCCAGCAATTTCCAAGCTCTTTATTGAACGCAAAGACGTAAAAGGCTCATCTACACACGTAATATCGTGAGGAAGTGTTTGCAACCACAGGACACTGCAGTTACAGGTTAGGGGATTGTCTTCAAGTAACCTTGTATTAAATAGGGATTACGATCAAATCCCTTTTAATCTTGCAACTACGTAACTTACAATTCACTGTCAGATAATTGGACATGGTCGAAAATTCTCCACGATAGCCAATTCAATTTATTTTGTCTGAGATTACTTCAGAAGTAATAAAAATCAGAAGTTATTAAATTCTTCTCTTTAAGAAAAAATTTGGGGAAAATATTTACTCACATTTGTTTCAATTTGTGGTTAAACATAAAAGCGTCATTATGTATATATCGAAGACCACTTCTCGCTATTTGCCTAGCACAATTAAAATTATAATTATTTTAAAATTATAATTGAAAAAATTAACTTACAATTTAATTAAATTGTCAAAATACATTAAATCTTCGGATGTCAAACGAATCAATTGCGGTTGCCCTGTTATCACACTTGAATGATCAAAAGTAGTTCAATTCAATTAGAGCTACAAAAACGACTAACATCGATAAAAGTTTCGTGTCACTTACATTACGGTGATTTTTTTTGCCTTTGTCAACTCCAGACGGGGAACGGATGTTATTTGGTGCGTTTCATCACATAGTATCGTGTTCTCAGTACATAAACAAATGTCACAAGCATTTACTTCGAATAGAAAAGTAATCACAAGAGAAAGTTGAAGCTGCCACCACATAATCTAGCCCGCATTTCACTGGGAAAGCGAGAGTTCAATAAAAGACGCATGCGCAATTTTTTTCACTTGTTTGTGAGCCGACGTCAGAATGAGGGATGTCACCATGACAACGCATCACTTGGCCCAAGTCATCTCTTTAATTGGGATAGAGAGCATCGGACCAAACCGGCTCCATTTAATAACTTGTTTTTCCGAGATATGTCGCCGACGGGTCCGTAGGGATTTCAACAGGTGTCAATAATCATCTACCTATCATCAGTCCTTGGTTAATCACGACGCCGCATATGAAATAATTTAAAAATGTGATGCAAAGACGGAAACATAATTTGCTAATTTGTTTAAAACGATGTAATCACATATGCGCCATAAAGTTTGAAGTACCGATGAATCTCGTATAACGTTGTTGTCCTCGAGCGTCTCGATCAAACAAGAAGAGAAATAGAAAAATTGTAACATTTACGTTCTTCATAAATTGTTGATAAGAGCTACGCTGTATTCGAGATCTTAAATATTCTTGAGGGGGGAAAATAAGACAATAAAAAAACGGTTAAATGTCAGAGTATTCATCTTTAACTCGAGTAACGATAAAAATATTGGATTTGAAATAGTAATTACAGGCTGATTGTGGTTGATTAAATTGCTGGGTTAACAGTGCAACAAGCAAACACAAGTTAATAGTTTGTTATATTCAGATTCCAAATTGAATACTGTTATTAGCTGGCAACGAGCCAAATGCCATATGCCGGCGCTCGACTGTGCAAGTATTCGCATGTTTTGTCAAATGTTTTGTGCAAACTGTTATTTTAAATTAAATTTTAATTTAAAATTCTGTTTTTGAATTCTAATTTATAACATGTTTTATGATTAAACAACTATTCATTTCATAAAAGGTTAATTATTTATTAAGATATTAAAATTACATGAAATCTTATGTGAGAATCTGTTGCAACGAATAATTACCTAACCATGTTAAAGATGAGAATTGGTTCATACTTGCCAGTCATGAATCCATAGTAAATCATTCACTTTCAATTTTAAAGAACTTTTGTTGAAGTGGGAGCTACGCCCTGACTTGAATGCTTAATGACGTACAGACGCAGGCTTTGCAATGAACCCTCAAGTCAAAGTTTATATTGCATTCTCTTTATTTTTACAATTTAATTATTTCCAACAGTTTTTTTCATATTCGTCAGAGATTAAATATTAAAAAGAAACTGGAATAGAAAAATTAAAATTATAAACATTTTAAAATTGCTTTTAAAATTTCTCATTGAATTACCGGTATAAGGCAGTGGTGCCGAAGAGTAGAAAAGTCGATCGTTTTTCCCTCTGGCTTGACAAACTATTCTCGCAAAACGAATCGGTCGCGGAAAGGTAAAATACAGAGCAGAGTAGTTAGAGTTTGGGAAGGATTGATTGTAGGGAAGCGATACGTTGTACCAATTGTAAGTAATTGGAGTTTTTAGGCCAGAAGTTGCGCATGATAAACGCTTTGCAATATTCACTCTGAATTTAGCAGGTGGGTTTTCTGTTATCCAAACTTTAGCACCTGAAAAAAAAATTGAAAAGTAAATATTGACTCATGCAAATGGATCGAACTTACAAAACACCGCGACAACGAATGTTAAAATAAGGAAAACTTTCAACATTTTTCTTCGTTTAGTTTAAACTGTTGTAGCTTAAAGCTACTGGCTGCCTTATATATGTTTGTGTCTATTGACAGACGACGATAAGGTGAAAAAAACATAAAAATATTAAACTGATGACAGCATTTTTTTTATCTAAAGGTTGAAGTTTTCTTTATTGCAACATAATATGAAACAAAAATACGAATGAATGGGATTTTAATTTTTAAAAAGAAATATTTTATTTTCGTATTAGGAATTTTAATTTCGTTTGAGAATGATGTGATTAAGGGAGGAATGACAGCACTGTGGATTCTTAATCTTGATTTCTGCAGGTATTGCCATTTGACATTGGTGAAGAAGAAGAGTCTCTTGAAAAAAATTCAAAAATATTAATAAATTGAAAACTAAAAATAAATTATTAAAGATTTTTTTCCTAATCAAATTTGATAGAGTTGAATCTCGCTATAACGAAACTGCTTGTGACGAAAACTCCTACAGCGGAGCGATTTCAAATATCCCAAATTATTAATCCGAATAATCATATACGTTATTGACGCTTTAAAGAACTGATTTTTGAGATCGAAGCTTTTCGTATAACTGGATTTGTATAATGAAGAGATTCAAAATTTCAGGTTGATAAATCGTTCGTGTGAAAAAAATTTGTTATAGAATTTTCTTTCTAATGAACCGATTTATTAGACCCGCGTAATTCTTTATAGCGGGGTTTGGCTGTATTCTTAAAATTTACATTTGTCGGAAGTTAAACGTCAGAAGCCAATAAACCAATGTTGTTTTTAGCATAGATATGCTGAGTCCATGTTAAAAATGTCATTTTATAAAACATTATGTCAACATTTAATGTCGTTTCAGTATTGAGTGAAGTTCGTATCTTAGCATTCAATTCTTCATCTTATTTTATTATTTATATGACAATATTTATTTAATATTTTTAAATAATGTTAAATCGATGTAATAAAAATTAAATGCTGAACATTTCAACATTTAAGAAAACATTATTTCAACTTGAAATAATGTTTTCTCAATGACATTTTAATGTTGTTTCAACACTTTTTTTTGTATTGTGTAAATAACGTTGAATCAACTTTCGCGGTTTACTCGCGAAAGATGAATCATAGAGTTCTGTTGAATTAGTAATTTTTCTGTGGGAGGAAAAATCGTCAGCAATAAAGTGGGTTTTTCACTTAAATGATGTTATCTGAGTTTCAATGTTGGAAAATTGTTATTGAGAAATGAAGCGTCAATATTAATTGTTTAAAAACATATGGAAATTGGCTGCTTTAATTAGCCTGGTTGATTATTATTGCATTTTTTCATTATTCTAATGAGAAAAGAAAATTAGAAAATAGAAAAGTGTCGAATAGGTAATCCAAACAAAGAGCATGAAGTTATATCCAAAATAATTAAAACAGATTATACAGATTATTGTAATTTAATTCTACTATAATGAACCTGTTTACAGTGAAAATTCTGGTATTTCAAAGTGATTTTAAATATCCGATTGCAGTCAACCTAAAAATTCAATTTGTTATGGAGAGTTTTCGTTATTCTGTAATTGATGGCTAAGCGGGAGTTCTGATAATTAGCCGGGTTTGACCATAATAAATCATTACTGTGTAGACATAATTTATGTTAAATAATTTCGTTAAAATGAAAACGAAAACTCCCTGTAGTAAAACATTTTTTTTATCCTATAAAGCGTACGGTTATAATCGGATTCGACTTTATTAGAAAAAGTTCAATAATTAATAACTAATGTAACTTATTACTTTAAAGTTTAAAAAAGCACCAAAATAGCTTTACTCAGAAAATACTCGGCCATCTCGATGACAAACAAAACAAACAAACAAAAATAATTTAAAAAAAGAAAAAGAAAAAAAAAACAATTGATAGTTGTTCGTAAATATAAGACTATTTATTTAAAAATTAATAATAAGCCTCATTTGACAATTCTCGTAGAGTTTTGAAATTTAGATGAGTAAATCTGTTTGGTTTTTTTTTTTCTTTTTTTTTTCTTCTAAATTTATTAAAAGGTTATTTATTATTCACTATAAAAATTGAAACGATTAGAATGTATGACTTGTACTTTGCAAATAGATAAATTCTTTTTAAAATACGCTATGACCTTAAACAGGGACGAGAACACGACAAATTGTGCCATAAGGTGATAAAAAAGTAATTTGATAAGGAAATATTTGAAGGTAAACAAACAAGTTGACTATAATTGAAACGCTAAAGGAGATAACAACTGAAAAGTAATACAACTGAAAATTAATTCGTGCTTTCTAAGGTAAATTTCTATTCCTCTTTTTTCTTTTACTTTCTTTTTTCTTTCTGGGTTACGAAAACTATAAGATAAAAAACAATTTCGATTAGTTTTTATATCCCACAAGTTATTTATGGACCAAACAATAGACGAAGTAAATTACATTTTGGTTATCTTGACAGAGAATTCTCGAGGGAGTTTAAAGCTCACACAAAATGATCGGTATTATATTTGTTATTAAATAATAAGAAGTGAGTGTCATATTACACGAAAGAAGAAACGGGATAAAGTGATTAACTGAAGTAGTTTTAGCCTATCACTAAACCTCTCGAGAAAGACATTGACATCCCAGTTTTTAAAATTATACTTTATTTCTTATTGAGATAAACCTGATTTTGAAATTAACTTTCATTTCAAAATCAGGTTTATCTCAATAAGAAATAAAGTATAATTAGAGTTTGATAATTGACGTGTTTTGCTTTCATCGTAATTTAGTTACTGATTTGCCTTTAAGTAAAAAAATTGCTATCTTTTGTGAGCATTCCTATCTCCATGGCATCTTTATTAAAGAAAGCATCAGTTAAAATAAGAAACTAAAAATAAGTAGATGTGGGCCAAGGTTAACACATTTCACACTCTCAAATATTTTGTTTTCATTTCTTAAAAAGAATGAAAAGAAATGAAGGTTAGTAGGGTAATGTAATAAGAATTACGTAACGACACATAATTTCTTTATTCGTCGTTATTGTAAAATTCATCACATAATTCATAATTTCTGTAAATAATTCATAATTTATACAAGACTCACAAATAAAATATGAGGGGAAAAATGTAGGGATGACATAATATCCAAAAGGTAAGCATTTCCGGTTACGGTGAAAGTGTTTTTCTTTACGTCAGCTTTGGCCGAATTTCAAGTACGTAAACAAACCTAAGCATGAGAGAAATGTTAGGAGTTTTGGTTGTTGGCAACAAGTTCAGCAGCGTGAAAATGTTGTTCTCTCTATTAATTTGTGGATTTTTCCTTGGTATTTCGGGTAAGTTAACATTTTCTTATGCATTACTTAATATCATGATTCTTAATTTAAGTTTTGTTCACTGCAATTTTTATTTCCTTTTCATAATACAATCTTTAAGGCCAATATGTGGAAATTCTTAACGAAACAAGAGTTTATGTGAATACGGACGAAGCTAATTTTTTGCTCTGCCAAACGAATATTCCGCAGCCTGTATTTGAGTGGTTGTATTATCTTGGAGAGAACAGTTATCAACCTCTTCCTTCCGCACATAATGACCCTCGATATCACTTCACATATTCCTTCGAAGGGCAAGCGAAAATAGTTTGTCGCGCTAAGTACGGCGATAGAGATTACGAGTCTGACCCCGTCGAAATTCACAGTAATTAAAAGATATTCTAGTAGCCTCAAGAAAATTCCATGAATTTTCTTATTTTTATTTTTAGTAGTCGCCGGTGGTAATATTCACCAACAGCCTTCAACTGCGGTTGGAACAGGTTATTTTAAGAAAAGTTTCTCTTTGCCTTGATGTTTTTTTTTTAACCTACTTGCACATTTTATTGCTTCACAGGATTGTTTACTGATTTATGTTAACAGAACACGAATAGATATATTCGCTATAAACTGAATGAAATTTTCTTCTTTAATTGCCTGTTTATATCAAACTCCATACTGCATGTTTTAAATCTGTTAAGGTAATTTTCCAGTTTATTAACATCAAAAGTTAGTGATTCAATCTAATCTAACTGTATTGTTCATCCATTTTTATTTTAGCTCTTATATTTTTTTAAAATGCAAAACTAAGTTTAAAAAACTAAGTTTAAAATGATGTTTATATGTACATATGTACATAAATTAAAAAAAGTAATAAAATTTTTATGCACCTGTCTATCCGTATACAGAATCGCCGGAACCATATCCATATCCCCCAGAACCACCATTCGAGCCTTATCCATACCCCACAGATCATCCGGGTCACGTTTATCCTTCGTACACAAATCCCCCAGTACCACCACACGAAGTTTCACCTCCCTATCCACATCCCCCTGAAGTACCAATTAACCCGAATTCGGATTCACTTGAATTATCGGAAATGCAATTAAGTAAATAATATTACCATTTAATATTAGTATCAGTATTAAGAAGTTTTTCTTTTATTTAATTTAAGACCCGGGAATTAATGTTACCATTCATAATAAGTCGGAAATAAATATTGAAGTTGGCAAGAACAGATTCTTGTATTGCAACAGCACATTTCATTCGTCGCATTACACATGGTACACGTACGATCCAGTGTTGAAGGACTATTATCTAATTCAAACAGTAAAAGGCAATTATTTTAAATTGAACACCAATGATGAGTCTACGTATCAATATGTCTGTCGTGCTACTTTCGAACGGGAAGAATACCAATCCCAACTGGTTACTGTTAAAGGTGATATTTTTCATTTAATTTTTTGATTGGTTAAATTAATTTGTTTACAAAAATTTCTTTGAACTCTCATATACTCGTTTTGAACAATTTCTATTTTTAGTTGTATCTAAGTTTGGGATAACACAACTCCAAGACTACGGTGGTACACTAATTGATGTTTCAACGGAAGCTGACCGATGTAATTTTACGTTCATGTCTAGTTAGTTTTGCAAGTAATAAGAGACCTTTTATTTTCAATTTTCAGTTAAAGGAAACAATGTTACAATCAAAAATGAATCAAACGTAGTCGTCCCAGCTGACAAAGTTGATTATTTAGTTTGCACGAGCGTCTTTCCTGCATATAATTATACATGGTACCGGTATCGCAATTATGAAAATAAATATTACAAAGTCATGACCACAAAAGACCACCATTTTCGATTGTATACCAACCACCCGGAGACCTTTCGATACGTGTGCAGAGCAAAGTTTAGAGGCTTGGAATATCAATCGCAAATGGTCACTGTTGAAGGTGACATATAAAATTTAATTTTTTGACACGAAGATTAAAAATATTATTTTTCAGTATCGGGACAGAATCGAATTCAATCAAATCTATTTCTAGCAACAATTATTGCTTTAATTGGTTTGGGAGTTAATTCATTGCATGCGATGAGTTAAGTAAGATCTACAATGCTGTAGTTTATATTCATTTCTGTTAATGAATTCTCACATGGTCATATTCAAGTACCTAAGTATAATGAAGCTAAGGTAAGGAAAGAATATTTGTTACGGTGGAGTTTCCCGTTTTGTTGTTTGAGATGGAAAAATATTTTTCGTGTGAATTATTCTCATTTTAAGTTGGGATAGTAAATATTTGGCAAATAATATCTTATAATGCGGATTTTTGTTGCAATATTGAAGTGTTGGAAACATTGATTTAATATTTTATTTGTTTAACCTGAGCTACTGTACCTTTTGAATGTTGCTGAATTAATAAGATTTTTTTTGGGTATAATTACAAAGTAGATTTTGATTTTAGAGTGTTGAAATTATAAATTTTAATTTATTACAAGTTTTAGAGTTGCTGAATGTTTGTTATAAAAATAAAAATAAAGTTTAAGAAATAATTTGAATCTTTCATTCTTATCAATTAACTTGCACACTCACCAATAATCTTCAGTGTAATTTTATGTTTAATTTCTCGTAAGCAAGAATTTTCATTTCGTGCTTGTATTGAAACCCACTTTGCTTCCTGGAAGTAAATATCCGCTCTTTTGTATCCTTCATTTCAATTTCCAACAACCACGATGCAAAAGTAAGTTTTACAGGAATGATGTCAGGTAATTACAAATAGAGATATTTATCGAAAGAAAACTTATAACATGTAACTTATAAAATTCCATGTTAACTAGAAGTTAGACATAGTTAATATGGAATTTTATAAGTTACAAGTTAGAAGTTTGGCTCTGCTAAATCTCTCTTATAAAAATTAAAATAAAATTCGAGAGATTTTCGTCAATATACAACTAATAATAAATATTCCTAATTTATTTCTTTTTTGGAAATACAATTCGCCATTTAAATTCATTATATTAAAGGTATGAAATTAAATGAAAATACAGCTCAATTTATAATTTATTTAAAATTAAATGAAAATAAAACTCAATTTTTAATTTTTTTAAAATTAAATGAAAACACAATTTACAACTTATTTTTAAATTTAATCCTAACATACTAACACAAAAAAATCATTTGTTTGATATGACAAATGGGTCGCATACTGTTTGTATTTGATAACTCTTATCGCGGAAAAGCAAGTTAGAGATAAAGAATTTCTTGGTATAACAACATACTATCTGTATACTCCCCCAGCTATTTTGAAGTGTAAAACGATGGCCCATTCGGCGTAAGTAATTAGGAAAAATATTTGGTTAAATTAATTAATTCGAGCTCATTTATAAACTTTTAAACCTTTTTGCTACTTTAATGTGGACTGATAAAATCAGAATTAGAATACGTTAAAAATTTATCCTAATATTTAATAATTGGTAATTTTTACAGTGCAATCTATGAATGTATGCAAAATAATTTTCAAGATAATTTGATTGGGTAAAATACTTTTTATTTAGTGTCTACTTAAAATTCCATTTTTAATTTTTTTAAATTTTTTTAAAAATAAAAATGAAAAACAGCTTGCAGTTAAACATTGATCTTTTTTAATTACTTCTTTAATTAAGAAGACCACCGCCGATGGACGTTACATTAACGCATCCTTCAGAGTACCCAGCCTCAGGTTTGTTTACTTTAAAAGTTAAATGAAATCACTACAAAACACTTTGAGTATATAGATACTGCTGATTATGGCGGAACAGAAGATCCTACCGATCATGCTTCATCAGCACCGCCTTTGGAACTTATGGATAAAGTGAATGGATACGAAAATGTTACATTTTATACTGGTAAATTAGGCTTATTTTAAAGATTACACAATCTATTTTTTTTTTTTTTTTAATTTTCACGTTTATTAGTACCATTACCACCACCATCAAGTGATCACGAATTTCGTGGACAACCGCCTTCCAGAAGTAGTTTTACAAGCTATCCATCACTGACAGAAGATCAGGCTAGAGAATCCTTATTAAATCATATCGCCGAACATTGTTGTTATGGTACATCGGCAGCTGAGGAAATGGTTTTTCGAAGTATTGAGAACTCATCAGCTTTTCATGTTAGTATGAGAATTAAATAACAAAAATATGATGCATTACTGACGCTTCACAACAAGCAAAAAAAAGTGGAAAAAATTTTTTTTTTGGTTCAATAGTGTTATTAAATTTCATGTTTTCAATTCAGTGATTGAGCTGCAGTAATGAATCGCCAAAATGGCTAATGAAGCATCTACTTCACAAATAGACCAAACTTATTAGAGATAATAGGAACTAACGATCATAATTAAAACTTGTTCAATGCGCTTCAGTTGAATAAATGGTGAAAGAGCGTAAATAGTTTGCTTTACCCATTGATTATTGTTAGGGGATATGACCTTTCTACCAATGCTATTTTATTTGTAATCAATTAAGCCTGTGGAGACGTTTGGAATCTCTAGCCGATTCGGTTTCAATACACAGTTCTTAAAATATAAAGAGACGCTCTGTTGCAGCAATTGTTTTTGTAAAATTGAATTAGAAGAAAAAATAGTAACGTATAAATTCAATTTTAGTACACATTGGAGACATTCGGAGAATCGCGCCAAACGTGTTGGATGTACGAGCCTTACATCGGTATAAATGACGTAAGAGTTTGAGACAAATTAACTTCTATTCTTCATTTAACTCGTAGGACAACCAGTTGATTCGTGTATGAATGGCCATGCTCCTGGTCCATGGGATATTGAATTATCACCACCAGCAGCGTACAAAGAAACCAAAATGAAGCTTGAAGTACCTCATACGGCATCTGTGAAATCGTGTCACGATTGCGCTGCTATCGGTAGACGCCGTTGTCCGTCGTGTCTCGGTGATGGACAAGTAAGATTAGCATATTCGAATAATAGAAATTAATGATTTTAGATGTTTTGGTTTCAAGGTGAATTGCACATCTTGTCACGGATCAGGAACCAGATTCAATAATGAAGTTTGTTCGTTTTGTCAAGGTCAACGGAAGAGGAGGTCTGCTTCGATTTAGGACTGAGATTTCATGTCTTTGAATTGTGTCTTTGTGTTGTAGATGTTTAAGTTGTCACGGACATGGCCAGGTTTGCTGCAACTGTTGCAACGGAAAGGGACAACTAAAATGTTTTATTCAATTGACTGCTTATTGGTAAATTTTAAAAAAATCAATTGAATTGATTACAATCATCAAGTGACTCTTTTAAAGGAAAACCCACATAGATGATTATATTGTTGAGCGAACGTCACTTCCAGATGATTTAGTTCGAACAGTTAGCGGCCAATTGGCTTTTGAAGAGGATTTGCCGAGAGTGGGTTGAATAATAAAACTGGAGTAAAGAAATTCGAAGAAATCTTTAAATTTTTTTTTAGGTGTGGCCGATAAATCATTTTCCAGATCAAGCTGTTAATGTTGCATCTACGCAATTAGTCCAACAACACAATACAAATTATAGCCTGGAAAGAATTATGCGTCAGGTAAATTATACTAATTATTCTAATTCTAGCGTCTATAATTATGATATAAAGATCTTTGTTCAATTTCTTGACTTGGACGGCCATCTAGTGGGATGGAAATTAACAATTAGAGATTTATATGATCAATCACATCCATGATCACATCCCCTACAGACAGGGGTTATTGTGATGCAATTGCGGTAATTTGATGACAATTCAACGTTAAATTAACACATTCAAATCGAATTTTAAATCATAACAGGAATAACTATTTTTAAATATTTTCCTGAATTAGCTTATTTTATATTGCAAATGTAATAATACCCCGCTTACTAAGTGGGGTATTAGGGCAGTGATGTTCAACAGTTTTTATATATTCCAATTTTTTTTGGTGAATGTAACACATTTGACATTTTCTCCACACATTCATGTATAATTGATAAATTTTTTTATGATAGAATAGTTTTTACAACACCCATAAGAAATTTATTGTAATATCAAAATTACCGTAATTCAATGGTATGAGTTCTTTACTGGATAAACAAACGCACATTTATTGTCAGGGGAAATTCAATAATTCATTGGGCAGGGCAATCTGTGGTGTTAATCATCACATGTGGCGAGAGTGGCAAGCAAGAAGAAAGAACACTGTATAACCAAGCAGTATAATGCTCGCATAATGAAAAGAAGCAAAGAATATATTTACCATCGTTCCTGAAATCACATCTGAAATCCAAGATTGCCTCAAATCTGTTCACAGCGATTGTTATTTAAAATGCGAAATAGACCATAACCTCGCCACAACCCCCTGTAGACGAGAATACGAGACTATTTTGCTGCTGACTACTGGCAGAATTATTAGACGAATCATAACAATATCCCTGAAATCCTCGGAGGTTATGCTTGTCAGTCTGCCATAATTGTGGTAGGAATCATGGATGAATCATTTAAAACCGTTCCAAACATTTAGTAAGATAGTCACGCTTTTCATATGTTGGCAAGGTAAGTCGAGAATTATTGCTACATTTATCTGTACAAAGAAATTGGTATTACTATGATAGCTTAGCATTATATTACCACACTTTTTACCATTGTTGAATAACTGACAATAGATATAGTTAGTAATTATTAAATGGTTTCGTAATTTCAGAGACATAGGGTTCGAATTGTACCAGTTACTCAGATTTACTATACTTGGAAAGAAAAAACTGATTACTTTTTCGTGTACGGCTTCGAAAACAAAGTTTACGCACCGAATTATCCTCAAAAGTGTTGTTGCGGGTGTTGTATTTTGTAATGCAATCAATTTTTTTTTTGTTTACTTGAAGTAGAGCATGGAAAATAATTTATACTTGTATTTAATTTGCTAATTTAAATAGATGACATTAAAATTAACTCAATAAACACATGCTAAATTGTATTGTCGTACATTTCAATTAATTGCCGTCGGCAATTTTATTTGATTTTTAATGCAGGCTCAAATTGTTTGACGATATAAATGAAATTCTTAGATAGAATTATGAAATAAGATTATATCGTCAACCGGTCGCCTGATTTAAAAATCAGCATTTACCGGGGCAAATGTTAGGCGTGAGGTCGACAAATGATAAAGTTACTGATGTCGTGAAACAAGTAATGATTTTTTGAGATTTTGTGGGGAAAAAAATTTTTTCGTTTTATTTTTTCATGGACGATGCTAAAATCGAGAATATGGAGTTTTTAAATCATGAGGTGATTTTTATTTTAGTCAATCTCTTGCAACATACATAAGTTCTCTATAACAACATTTTTTAAGATTACAATTTACAACAAACAATTTAAAAGTGCAAAATACAATTTGCTGTTTGGTGCGGCGAATGATTATCTTTTACATTCTACTTACTACTTTACTGCTTGACATAACAAAAACATTTGTTTAATTTCGTACTATTTATCAATATTCTGTGATTAGCTCATCTAAATTCTAAAACTTAATTTTCTACGAACTTATTTCTGTTTTATTTAACGCTTGCAAATTTATTTAGCAATTAACTTAACCTTGAACCAAGTATAACATTTTACAATGTAATCGTAGAAGGAGAGTAATGACATTCCCAAAAGTAGTCCAACAATGCTACCAAAGTCTCCCAAAAATTGCGTTATCGGATATTTTTGATTTTCTATTATAGTTTCTATAAATGTATTACCAATTTCAAGTTTCAGAACTGTAAAATAAATAACTGGCAATTTCTGAACTCTTAAAACGATTTTGTCGAAAGTAATTTTGCAAGGTGGTTTACATTTGCATTCCCTTTGATTAACTTCATAATTCTTTAAATACAATGAATGGGCACTCGCTATGTCTTTAGATGAGTTGCAAGGTTTTAAATTAAACGCTTCTTGCGCGTAGGGCAATCTAAAATAAGATCGAATTTATTTTGAATTCAATTAATTTTATTAATTATGTACCTGCAATTGATTTTGCGGAATAAGTTATTTTGCAAACATGCATTTTTGCATTTCAAAAATTCATTTCTGTTTTCCTCACATGGTCGACGTTTTAGATTTCTTTGAAAAATCTATTTAATTAGGAAATTTTATTTCTATCAACGAAGGAAATCAATATATTATACCGTGACTGGTCGGAGAATAATTGAAGTTACCGATCCATAGCTGGAAAATATTGGCGTTAAAATATTGGGTTTATCATCATCTGGATCATTTAAAAAAACCTGAAATTGATGGTAATTAGCGAGTTCGTAATTACTAAATGCAATTTAGTTTTCCTCACCCATATCTGCGGTTCACATTGTTTAGGAGGTAAAAGGAATTCAAATGTAACTAACAGATAAGCTCGTAAGTTGTCACCTTTGCCTTGTGAAAGATAATTGATAAATTAAGAAAAAACAATTTTGAATAAAATTAAATATTGAATTACTTGAATGTATCTGTGAGCAATCACCGAAAGGAAGAGGGTAAAGCGTCTTTGAAAGATTCAGTGACGTTTTGTATCCGGTAACGTACTAAAATGAAGCAAAACAATATTTTATGCAATTTATTAATTTAAAATACCTTTATCATTACTTGTGCAAGATCATCTTCGATATTAGCGCAATCATGAATATTTAATGTTTCCCAAATCTCCTGATTTGACAATTCAGTATTGAATAGTCTCCAAGGAGATATATTATTACAAGTTTCGCCTGACTGATTACTTAGTCGTAGTCTTTCCATTGTCATTTTTTCATTTTCAGCTTCACCACAAACTGTAGCTACAGGAAATGCAGCATCAGTTCGTTGTACTATCGTGACCACTTTTATTACGGGCTCTGCATTATAGTACTTGATACGTTGTAATAAGAAGTACAAGGAAAACAATAAGCTAATTACAACTACCAGAAATTTCAAACCTTGTACGATTTTTGTTGGTGCGATTTCATTTCTGGCAATTACTTTGAACAGACACTTATTGTACGTGTCATGAATCTCTTTATTAACAGGTATGTTGTTGGACTTGTTGCTTATTTTCGATGAAATGAAATAGCAACAAGTTTCAGTTAATGAGATAATTGATAGGCCCAAAAACAGTCCCAAATTACCACCTAAGTCTGATAGCAAGGCAATAATATCATAAATATATCTTTCTTCGTACACCTCAATTTTGTCGTTGCTTGTCATTATTGATATAGACATAGTTTTCGTATCGTTCGACACACCCTCATCTTCGAAGGGTATGTAAATGAGTTGCTCACACGAACGCAAGCATAAGCAATCTAGAATGGGATCTGTGGTTTCAACTATTTTGTAGACTTTAGCATATTGTTCGTGGGTCAAACTTGAACTTTCACAAAGAGGTAAGTTCAAATCTTCATCGATAAAAGGAAATCTGTCAAGATTACGTAATTTAGTGTTAATAGTCAATTTTTAAAAATGATAGCATTATAAAACATGAATTTCTGAATATAACCTGCATGTCAGAATTTCTTTTAATCTTATAATCAGGCATTGGCGAAAACAGTTAAAATGATCCTCTTCACTGAAGCAGGGAGTTTTGGTTGAATTTAAAAAAATAAACTAAAATTTAAATTTATAAATATTAAAGAAAGAAAAAGAAAAGAAAAGAAAAAGTGTTATTTACTTTATTGAAATTGAAATTTAATCTTGTTGTAGAACCAGCAGCGTTGCTTGTCGAAGCAAAGAAAAGTCCGAAAAAATCTCCCAAAGGATAAGCCAAAGAGATCTTAAAAACAAAATTTGATTACGAGATATTTTTAAGAAGTTATAATTGAGTTCAAATCAAACTGCCAGCAAATTTTATCTTTGGTGCATAGTTTCTATTTAACTCAGTCTTAATTTTTTAAGATTATTAGAATTACTGTAAACATAGTTGCAGGACAGATGTAATCGTAAAATTTTTCTGTGGTTATCGTCAACATTTTTCCAATATAAGATGCACTGGAGGCTTTAGCTAATTTCAATTAGTCATTAATTAATTAATGTACGAAGTAGATTTCAAAAATTACTCACGAAATTTGGATGTACTGCAAAGTCCAATTAAACTAGGACTTTCTGTTTGAACAATTGATGTGTTTGAGTATCCCTATTCGAAATAGTAATTATATTACACTGCATTCCGTTGCATCTCTTGCACCAACTTCACTACAAGTCATTACTAGGGATTATACCTTCATTTGAATGCCAACTATTTCCTTTGTCATGTTGGTAGCTTTCCAAAGTTCCTTCATGTCATAAATAGGGTCTTTCAGGAGATTTTTGAACATGTTAGTGCATTCCATATTCATTTTATCGGCATCGACTATTTTTGTATCGAGTTTAACATGCGTAATATTCCAGAGTTTGGCTATTTCTTTTGTATTGCCACCGCAAATCTTCAAAACTGGTAAATCTATGACATCCGATTTGCTTGTCACATCAACAGCTATTGGACGACTCAAGTAAAGCATTATTCTGTCAATCACCTGATAAGTAAGGATGCAGGTGCAAAATACGAACAAAAGTAACCAAAAAATATGTCGCTTGCGTAAATTGAATATGTTGTTTTCAACGTCTTCTAAACCAGTTAAACTGCAACTCAGTTTTTTCGCGTCTGATTCCATCAATTGATGGATTGTTCTTCGTATTCGATTTGATTTTCTAATCGTCTGAGCGGAGTGTGATGCCATTGCAAACAACCTAATATTAATGTATATTATAAGCGAAGTGATATTAAATTTTATCTACAAATAAGGAAATATCTCAAAAAAATTGAAAATTAAAATAAGTAAAAACAAAAGCAACATTATTGATGAATTTTTCTTACTTGAAATTTGAAATAACGAATGTCCAAAGTTGGATTTATTGTACACGAGATCACACCTAACTTATTAAGGCACTGCAAACCACAAAGATTTCCTACGTTATCTATTCGTCTAAGGTATTTTTCCCTGAACAATTGATTTTCAATACTGCGTATTTGCATGGTTTCATTATACATCACTGTTATTATTGAACCTACTAATCTATCATTACATGTAATTTTACCGAAGAGATTTCAAATTATTATGTGACGTGGACAACTGATTACATAGTTACCGAAGTCTCCTACATTATTTTTCAAACATATTATTGAAGAAATTGATAGTTGTCAATCCACGCGTCACGCTATGTAACTGAAATTAATCAATTGTTTATTATCGGTATATATAATATTAATAACTATAAACCCGTGATTGTCGGTGTAAACAAAACTTGTTTTTGAATTTTTGAAATTATGTTTCAACGTTCTAAATTATTAATCTGTTTATCATTGAAATAAACTTATTTTCTGTATTGACTTACGCCAAATTAATTCTCAACGACAATAAATTACAGCTCTAGCCATATAATATACAGAATGAATTGATTGCCAAATAACTATTCTAACTATAGTGATAAAGATTTGGAATTTCATCGTAATTACAAGAAATTAAGATAAGTAAAATTATATTTACCAGTTGTTTTTCTACAAATATAATTACCTTTTTACTCAATACGGTTTTAATTTTTTTTTTTGTGGATAAAAAAAGTCCTTTAAAAGAATTAAATAAGATAAATTACAGCAAAACAAATGTTTTATTAGGTACCTTAAATATAGTAAGTTAGTTAATTACATCAAATAATGCTTATAATACAAAAATAATTCGTCTTTACGACGATAACCTAATTTTCGAAATGAGTCATCTTCCGGTCGAGATACTTCAGGGTTCTATTTACTTTTTAGTTTTCGGAGTATGAACGTTTTTCACAGTGTGAGGCATCTTTTGTTTCGAATCGTCGGTTTTGGGAGTCTGCGGCTTCCTCCCACCATACTTTGGCTGCACAATAGGCCGCTTTGGAACCTCGGGCTTGAAGCTATTACTGGTTCTGCCTTTTGGTTTTATCTCACTCTTTGAATTCCTACGGCTCGTTTCCCCATCGCTGAATGATTTGAAACCAGGCTCAGTAACCAAATTTTTCGAATCGCTGAACTCAGATTCCGAATGTGAAGAAGCGATACACAAAGGTGCAGGCAAAATGGCGGGTTCTGCAGGCAAAATGGCGGGTTCTGCAGGCAAAAGGACGGGTTCTGCAGGCAAAAGGACGGGTTCTGCAGGCAAAAGGACGGGTTCTGCAGGCAAAAGGGCGGGTTCTGCAGGCAAAATTTCATCGCCGGATGTTACTGTGACAAGTTTCAATGAAGAATAAAGCCTAAAAATGCAAAGTATGTTAGAAACGGAAATCGGTTGAGTTTTACGGACTTACGAAGGATCAGAGGTTGTCTTTTCTATCACAAGCAAATTTGAACTCGCAACATTCTGAGCGATCAAATCAGAGTAAGAAACGTCTTTGCATCTGATTTCTTGTAACTTTTCCTCGATATCCGCCAACGACTTTTTAGTTTTAATTTGGTCGACATCTCGAGATGCAACTTCGTGAATTTCTTCCTCTTCGGATGGAATGTGGATCCCTTCATCTTCGGACGGAATATGGATCCCTTCATCTACTTCTGTGGTAGAATCAACTATTGTCGGAGCAATTGCTGCCAAATTTTCTTTAATCTTTTTCACTTTTTTCTTCGTTTCTAATAAATCAAATTCCGTTTTTTCGTTTGTGGCGACTAACACTTCTTTGGTAGCAGCAGTAATATCTTCCAAGTTTTCATTGGCTTCTTGGGATATAACGTCAGAAGATTCTTGTAAGTTCTTTGACTCGATTGTTACAACTTCGTCAGCTTCGAGCGACTTTTTAGGTTCTTTTTCGGTTTCAGTTTCGACCGTGTCCTTTAAGGTGTCCTTTAAGGTGTCCTTTAAGGTGTCCTTTAAGGTGTCCTTTAAGGTGTCCTCTGTAGGTCGAGCCATTTGAAGCCATTCGACAGTGTCCTCTGTAGGTTGAGCCATTTGAAAAGCGACTGGATCTTTTAACTTCGAGCCCTTTCCTACAACTTCGATAAATGCTTGCAATATTTTCGGTAATTCTTCGACTCTAGTAGTGACCTTCACGATATCAGAGTTTGCAGCGAGCATAATTTTGGCGACATCTTGCGACTCTTCTGGCTTGTTTTCATCTACAATATCGTTGGTTTTTTTCAACAAGTCTTCCTGTTCAAGATTGACAACATTTTCATCTTTTCTTTCGCTCGCTACATCTTCTTGTAATTCGTTTGAAGTGTCGTTTAGTGGACTTTGGATAATCTCGATAATCAATTCTTTCTTCATTCCCTCGGATTCAGCTTCAAAAATATCTTGCGATTTTTCAGATTCCAGTTCCACGTTCGTTGTAGTTGTGGTAGGAAAAAGCTTGAACGGAACTTCCCGTTTCATTGAATCGAACTTCAATAAAGCTTCAATTCTAGAAGGAAATTTTTTTACCGGTTCTTCGAGTTTATCTCTGTAAAGTTCTTCGCTTATTTTGGACTTTAACGCATCAATCTCGTCGCTTCCTCGAGATTTTTCAGATTCCAGTTCTACGATCGTTGTAGTTGTGGTAGGAAAAAGCTTGACAGGAGCTTCCCGTTTCATTGAATCGAACTTGAATAAAGCTTCAATTCTAGAAGGAATTTTTTTTGCCATTTCTTCGAGTTTATCTCTGTAAAGTTCTTCGCTTGTTTTGGACTTTAAGGCATCAGTCTCGTCGCTTTCTTGAGATTTTTCGAACACAACTCGATTAGAATCTTTCTGGTTTTGAATTTCAATTTGAAGAGGAAATTGTGACATAGTAACGGTCAATGGTTTCATGTCCCGCTGTATTTCAGGCTTTGTTGTCCTTTTTTCAACAGTAACCTCCAATTTACCCTAAAAATACAAACACTCATAAGTTTTCATCCACTTGGTATGGTAATTAAATTACTTACTTGAAACACTTCTTTGTAAAACAAGTAGTCATCCTTGAACTACAATAAAAGGCATTAATAAAAGTAAAAATTTATCTCTAGCCTTTTTAACCTACATTTTTTATTCCATGCGCAATTTCGACATGGTTGTCCAAATCAAACAACAGGTCGCAAATGGGACAACATTCGACGAGTTGGCCACTTCTACTATCGTAGCGATTGAAAAATGCCTAGATTAAAATAATAAAATTTTATTAAGGTTTCGAAAAAATAGAAAAAAATCAACGAAAATAAATTTTACTCACTTGTATAATATCGAAGTATCGCGTCGCAGCCAAGACAACGTTCGCCGATTCTTCGAGAGAGCAGCCATGGACGTTTCTAACGTGTTCTAAACCATTTTCTGTCTTAACACGACAAATAAGACATTCAAAGAGTTTAGGTGGAGCGAGCAACGAGCCTTTGCTTTCCATCTAGTAAATGAAAACGAGTTAAAAGTAATAAAATCTAAGGTTAACTTACCACTCGCTAACACCTCGACTTAAAATAAATAAATTTTACTCACTTCCATAAGATCGAAGTATCGCTTCGAAGCCAAGACAACGTTCGCCGATTCTTCGAGAGAGCAGCCATGAACGATTCTAACGTGTTCTAAACCATTTTCTGTCTTAACATGACAAATAAGACATTTGAAAAGTTTAGGTGGAGCGAGCAACGAGCCTTCGCTATCCATCTGGTAAATAAAAACGAGTTAAAACATGGGTTAAAGTAATAAAATCTAAGATTAACTTACCACTCGCTAATACCTCGACTAAGCTTCGCGAACAATGTTTGGTCTACAAAGTGCTCCGGAAGAGTGAAAATGTAAGAAAATATTGACGTAGTTATACTTGCGAGAATGCAAATTAGTGCTTGTAATGTGACGTTTTTCAACGAATTCTAATGGTGCAACGTAATTATTTTCACGTAGACCTTATTTGAATTCGTTTTAAATAAAAAATAAAATTTACCACCGACTAAATTTATTTACGAAAGGTAATTTAAATTTTAATTAAGTCGTGCCAATTTTTAAGTAAGTTATTTTAGGTTATTCTCGTTAATATTTATTACTTTTAAAAAGAAATAAAAAGAATATAATATTAGATCGAATTTTTATTTACACTTTTTAAATTACACTTAAAATAATATTTCACGTAAAATAAAATTTACTTTTTAAGAAACTAAAAACTTCACGTGTCACTGCCACAGCTCACATGACCATTTTGTATCGTGATAGTAGATATAAGTAATTCTTTTTATTTATTCTTTTCAACTACATGAACTATTTTTAAAGGGAGAAGCTTCTCCCTTTAAAAATAGTTCATGTAGGATCTAGATCCTCGACACAAAAATTTGCCATCACGTTTTCGATGTACTCATGTTTCCCGCAGTTTAGTCGTTTAGTTCTAAGCATGGAGGTAAAGGGAGTACTAAGTAAGGTTTTTTTTTTTTTCGTATTTGTCAATATAATGTTTACAAAAAATAGTTTTCACTCTCAACTTTAGTTTACAAGGAGTTGGAGTTGTGAACTGATTATATAACGTGGATTCCATCTACGACTGTTGACAAACGAAAGATGTAAAAGAGGTAAGTGAAAGGAAAGAGGTACAATAAGCCTTAATCTATTTATACGTTTTTCGAAAATGTGATAAGGAATTTAGATACAAATAGTAATCGAGTATTTCAACGTTGAATTTTTTTATTTGAGATGATTATTTTTCCTGAAAACTGTGTGCACATTACTGTCATGTTGTTATACGTTGTGCAGGCTAAGCCTGTGAATAATCCCGATTTTTGATCGTTCGTAGTGATTTGTGTACCAATTATTTGATTTGAAGTAGTGAGGTGAAAAAGAGGTTTACTGATGATAGATGAACGATTTCTTTGTAAACTTAATTCTCTGTTCACTTAACTTATTTCTGTTTTGCTTAACGCTTCCAAAGTTATTAGCAACAAACTTATCTTTGAACCAAGTATAACATTTTAAAATGTAATCATAAAAGGAGAGCAGTGACATTCCCAAAAGTAGTCCAATAATGCTACCAAAATCGCCCAAACATTGCGTTAGTGGATATTTTTGTTTTTCTATTATATTTTCCTCAAATGTGTCACCATTTTCAATGCTTAGAAATGTATAGAAATTAACTGGCAAGTTCTGTACTCTTAAAACAAATTTGTTGAAAGTAATTTTGCAAGGTGGTTTACATTTGCATTCTTTTCGATTAGAATTGTAATTCTTTAAATACAGTGAATGAGCTCTGTCAACATCTTTAGACGAGTTACAAGGTTTTGAATTAAACGCTGCTTGTGCGTAAGGCAATCTAAAATAAGATTTTGATTTCAATGAATTTAACTTTAAACTCAATTAATTTATTATTAATTTACCTGCAGTTGATATTGCGAAATAAGTCATTTTGCAAACACGCATTTTTGCATTTTAAAAATTCATTTCTGTTTTCCTCGCATTGCCGACGCTTCAGATTCCTTTGTGAAATCTACCAACAATTTAAACCATAAATTAGGCAATAATTTTTTTTTATAATAAAGAAAATTAATTTACTATACCACGACTGTTCGTAGAATAATTGCAGTCATCGATCCATAGGTGGCAAATATTGGTGTTAAAATATCAGGTTTATCGTCTGGCTCACTTAAAAAAATCTAAAAATTGATAATAATTAGAAATATTTCACTGGTACACACATATTCACAGTAAGCTTAGAAGTGGAAGTTAGAATAAGATAAATTAAGTTGGATTATCGGTACGATTTCACTTTAATCTACATTTTGTTATACTGCAAGTTTCAGTCTAAATTTCTTCATTGATCATATGAAAAAGAAGTTTACTGATGATAGATGAACGATTTCTTTGACTGCTTGTAAAGTACTGCAAGTTCTTACTTTATTTTTGTACACATTCAAGTGTTGTCATTTAAATTTAAATTTGCAGAACATGTGGAGTAATGTAAATGGTGGATAGAGAGTAACGTATGGATTTTTCGGGCGGAAACGAAATTGAAAATCGGGGGTAGAAATCGAGTGTTGGAAACTTTTTTCAAACTCGGTTAAATCGGGTTTATAAAATTGAATGCATTTTATCTTACCCATATTTGCTGTTCACATTGTTCAGGAGGTGAAAGGTATTCAAAAGAAACTAACAGATAAGCTCGTAGGTTGTCTCCTTTAGCTAATGAAAGATAATTGCTAAATTTTTTTTTTAAAATCTTGTGTGCTAACTTACTTGAATGTATCTGTGTGCAATCACCATAAGGAAGTGGATAGAGTGTCTTTGAAATTTTTAGTGATGTTTTATATCCCGAAACGTGCTAAAGTGAAGCAGAACAATTTTTAATGCAGTTTGTTGCTTTTAAATGTTTCCTTTTCATTACTTGTGCAAGATCTTCTTCAACATTAGCGTTTTCATGAATATTTAATGATTTCCAAATATCCTGTATTGATAATTTACTATTGAATAGTCTCCAAGGCGATATATTATTACAAGATTCGCCTGACTGATTACTTAATCGTAGTCTTTCCGTTGTCATGTCTTCATTTCCTTCTTCACCACAGATTGTAGCTACGGGAAATGTAGAATCGGTTCGTTGTATTATCGTAACCACTTTTGTTACGGGCTCTGCATTGTAGTATTTGACACGTTGTAATAAGAAGTACAAGGAAAATATTAAACTAGTTGTAACTACTAGCAATTTCAATCCTCCTGCGATATTTGTTTTTGGAACGATTTCATTTCTGGCAGTAATTTTGAACAGACATTTTTTATATCGGACTTGGATCTTGTTATTACCTCGTACTTTGTTGCTCATTCTCGATAGAATGAAATAGCAACAAGTTTCCGTTAACGAAATAAGCGATAGACCCATAAATAATCCCAAATTGCCGCCTAAATCTGATAGCAAGGCAATAATATCGTAAAGATATCTTTCTTCGTATATCGCAATTTTGTCGTTGCTTATCATTATTGATATAGATACAGTTTTATTATTGCTAGAAATGCCCAAATCGTCGAAGGGTATGTAAATGAGTTGCTCACACGAACGCCAACATCGGCAATCTAGAATGGGATCTGTAGTTTCAATTATTTTGTAGGCTTTAGCATACAGGTCGTGGGTCGAACTCGAACTTTCACAAAGGGGTAAGTTAAAATCTTCATCCATAAAAGGAAATCTGTCGTGATATAATGTGTAATAAAGATAATTTTTAAAGTAAATTTTAGAATAACCTGCATGTTAGAACTTCTTTTAATCTTTTTATTAGGCATTGGCGAAAGCAATTAAAATGATCCTCTTCACTCAAGCAGGGAGTTTTGGTTGAATTTAAAAAAATAAACTAGAATTTAAATTTATTAATATTAATCGCAATTTTTATTTTTTTAAAATATTACTCTATCGAAATTGAAATTTAGTACTGTTGTAGAACCAGCAGGTATGCTTTTCGAAGAAATGAAAAGTCCGAAAAAATCTCCAAAAGGATGAGCCAAGGAGATCTTAAAAAGATAATATTTCATTATGATTCATCTTTATGAAGTTATAACTGAGTTCAAATCAAATTGTCAGCAAGTAAGAGAATTTGTGGGACAAAACTTACGTCTTATAACTTATAAATTCCATGTTAATTATAAATCTGACATATTTAACATGAAATTTATAAATTATAAGGCATACTTTTTCTTCTCCTCAAACTCTGTTTTAACTTTGATGCGTAATTTTTATTTAACTCGGTTCTTAACTTCTTAAGCGTATGTAATTACAGAAAACATAGTTCCAGGACAGATATAATCATAATATTTTTCCATGGTTATCGTCAACATTTTTCCATAATAAGATGTACTGGAGGCTTTAGCTAATTTTCAAGCTAATTAATTAATATATGAAATGGATTTCAATTGTTACTTACAAAATTTGAATGCACTGCAAAGTCCAATTAAACTAGGACTTTCTGTTTGAATAATTGATGTGTTTGAGTATCCCTAATCGAAATAGTAATTATGTTACACTACATTCCGTTGCATCTCTTGCACCAACTTCACTACTAGTCATTACTAGGGATTATACCTTCATTTGAATGGGGCGAACTATTTCCTCTGTCATGTTGGTAGCTTTCCAGAGTTCCTTCATATCATAAATAGGGTCTTTCAGGAGATTTTTGAACATGTTAGTACATTCCATAATCGCTTTATCCTGTTGGTTTATTTTTGTATCGAGTTTAACGTGCGTTATATTCCAGAGTCTGGCAATTTTCTTCGTATTACAACCACAAATCTTGAAAATTGGTAAATTGATGTCATCCGTATTGCTTGTCACATCAACAGCTATTGGGCGACTTATGTAAAGCATTAATCTGTCAATCACCTGATATGTAAGAATGCAGGTGCAAAATGTGAACAAAAGCAACCAAAATATATGTCGCTTGCGTAAATTGAAAATGTTGTCTTCAACGTCTTTTAAACCAGTTAAATTGCAGCTCAATTTTTTTGCATCTGATTCCATTAACTGATGGATTGTTCTATGCAATATTTTTGATTTTCTAATCCTCTTAGCATAATATGGTGCCATTGTAATTCAATTTTGTGTGATAATCGATCAATAGTTAACTGTTGATGCGAACTGACAATTAAGATGTAAAATTTCAACTGTGAATTGATATAATTAATCTCGAAAATTTAGGATTCAAAAAAATAAAATCAAAAGCAAGAACTTACCGAGAATGGAAAGTTGCTCAGCTCTGTTCTTCTTTCTTAAAATGTTTGAAATAAGATTTACTATTTACATTGCAATTGCAAGCTATATGTTTTCCTGAATTATTATTTGTCTATGTAATTGATTTTCAATGTCTCGGATTGAACTAAGTTGACACCTGTTATTATACACATCACGGTTATACAGTTGAATCTAGTTATAATTTGTATGAAGAAATTTAAGATTATTATGTGACGTGAGATCCTAGTAGTTTCCTATATTATTTGACAAACGTATTATTTTCTACCGAATGAATTCCATAGATTGAACTTGGTTGACAACTGTCATTAGTCTTCGTGCCTATACAGTATGTCGTTAAAATTGGGTAATCGTTATTATATACAATTTTAATGAACAAAAACCTGCAATTGAAAGTTTTTAAATTGGTATGTCGGTGTGGACAAAAGTTATTTTTGAATGTTTCAACTTTGTTTAGCATACTAAATAATTAATAGTTGTTTCTGTATATTGAATCACGCCCAATTAGATAAGAAACGTATGGCTCCGCTCTGCATAATGAATATGCATTGACTAATTATTCTATTTGTAATTAACAAATACATCGGTTTTTACAGATTACAAAAATGCCTTTTGGAGTCTGAAAGATATTTTTTATTTCTTTAATTTATTATATTACATTTAATGGACAGAAATCCGAAAGGAAAGAATACAAATTATTACGTTGATAAGAACGCAGAACTGTTTTTGAATATTGGATTAATTTCGTGCAATGATTTAATTTTAGAGTGACATAAGAGAGCATTCTATTACTGTTCTGTCTCGTTTCCTAATCGACAATTGACATTATTTTTGAGGTAAACGTAAAATTTAACAAGTACGTCATATAGAGACAACAGTGAAATTCCCAGAGCCAATCCAATAATGCTACCGACATCACTTAAAAATTCATTCACTGGATATTTTTGCTTTTCTATTATGATATGAATAAAATTATCGGCAAATTTATGTTCTATAACGGTGTAAAATTTAACAGGCGCCGATTGAGGAGAGAGAGTAGACAAATAGATAAGGCTTGTACATGGTTGATTACATTTGCATTCTTTACGATTTGATTGAAAATTCTTTAAATACGTTAAGTGGCTATTTATAACGTCTTCAGTCGTGTTACAAAGAGTCAAATTGATTAGTGGCGAAGTATACGGTAAGCTGAAATAATATTTTGAATTTAAAAACAAAAAAAAGAATTAAAATAGCATTAAATACATCATTACCTGCAGTTTACGTTGCGAAACAAATTGTTTTGTAGGCAATTCCTCTTACATTTTAAGTATTTGGAACTGTTTATTTCACAAGGCCTACGTTTTGAATGTCTTCTTTCGATCTAAGTTACAAATTATAGTTTATAGATGTAATATTTCTCTTAGTTTATTAAACATACCTTAATCATTCTTAGGATAATGATGTTTATTGTTCCATAATGTATTGATCGTGGGGCCAGAAAGTCGATTTCTCCTTCTGGATCACTTAAAAAATGCTGAAAATTTACATTTTTAATTTATAATCTTTTACATTATATGGTTAAATTTTAATTTAAAATAATTGTTACGAAATGTAAATTATAGATTATTTTTTTTAATACCCATAAATTAGGGATGCAATCTCTTGGTGGCACTAGATATTCAAACGGAACCAACAAAAAAGCGTTTAAATTTTCGTTTATCTCTGAAAACAGCAGAATTAAGTAATGAAAAAGTGATTTTAAGTAATGTTTTACTAAGTTACCTGCTTGAAAATGTGAACAATTACCGAATGGAAGTGGAAAAAGTTTTTTCGTAATATTGAGAGTTGCTTTTTTTCCACGCAGATTCTAATGGTAAGAAATAAAATAATGTATTTTTTAATTTATACTGTAGTTTAGCACCTAATACTTTTGAAAGATCATCTTCAATGTTGCTTCTGTCGCCTATATTCAATGCGCTCCAAATACTGTCCAGTGACAAGCGACTACTAAACAAACGCCAAGGCGATATATTATCGCAATTTTCGCCCGTCTGAGTTCTTATTCGTAGTCGTTCAATTCTCAATTTATTCTTACTTATCTCACCGCACACTGTAACAGCTGGAAATCTGCTATAGCTCCGCGGTTCAACAACAATCACGTTTATGACAGGTTCTTCCAAGTAGTAGTTAAAACACATTAATAAGCAAAACAATGCACATCCAGCACATATAGTAACCAGAACCAATTTTAAACGAGGTAGAATCTTCATACACAACATTTTGTCGCTATTTGCAGTTACAATTTTCTTACATTCATCGTATAGACTACGAAGCTTATCGCTATTAACGTTATTTTTACGATGGTTACTCCAATTGTAATGCGAGAAATAAACAGTTTGGATTAATGAGAGTAACGACAGGCCGAGAAACAGACCAAAATTGCCTCCTAAGTCATCTAATAAGGCAATTATATCGTAGATATATCTTTCTTTGAATATTCCAATTTTGTCGTGAGTGATTGCCAATTTAGCAATCATTGTTGATTTCTCATTTTCTTCTTCTACATACATATAGGGCGAATAAATGATTTGCTCACATGGGCGCCAGCAAGAACAATCGGTGATTGCATCGGTAGTTGAAATGATTTCATATGCTGTGCCGTATTGTTCGTGAGTGTGAGCTGAACAATTACAAGGTGGTAAATCCATTTCGACATTAATAAATGGGAATCTTAGAAGGAAATGAAATTAAATTGATTACTATAAAATTAATTGGCAAAAGAAACATATTTTTACTTGCAAGTAAGATTGTTTTTTAGTAATTGAAATAAACAATTACGATAACAATCGTTGTGTTCTTTCTCATTGGAACATGGATTTTTAGATGAATTAAGAAATAAGAACTAAAATAGGTAAAAGATTTCGAGTTAAAAAATTATAGTTGCATATTATTTTGTTATTCACCATACTTTGTTAATGCTTAAGTCAATCCTTACTGAAGAACCAGTTGATTTCGCAGTTGAAGAAATGTGAGTCCCAAAGTAATCGAATGAAGGTTCGGATAAATGAAGCTTTAAAACAAAAATAAAATTGACAAGAAATTTTAAAACATTTAAAAACATTTCGTTGGTTGTATCTAGAAAATTCAGTAAATTCATCGGATTTTTCTTGTTTTTACTGATGCTAATGTTATTATAATATAATTAATTCTTGGTTAAACTTACATAGAACATGGTTGCTGGACATATGTAATGATAAAATTTTTGTACAGTAACTGATAGCGATTTTCCAATCAAAGCTGAACTGGACATTTTATCTAATAATGCATAAATTTTAAAAATTTATACCAAATTATTTAATTTAATATTAAATTTTACCAAATTTAAATGCTGAACAAATTCCGAGTAGACTCCCGGATTCCGTCTGAGTAATCGTGCCATTCGGGAATCTCTAACCAAAATCAATATAACATGATAAATATCATTGATGTTTATTATAGAGTTAAATTATTTTTACTTTGACGTCAATGTCGATTACTTCGTTGGTCATATTCGTAGCTTTCCAGAGTTCGTCCATGTCGTAATTAGGATTTGCAATGAGGTGTTTGAACATGTTGACACAATTACGTTCAGCAGTATCAAGAAAACCAACATCTTCCCCGATTTTGGTGTACGTCATATTCCACAGTTTAGCCATTTCTTTTGTATTGCTGCCACAAATCTTAAGTGTTGGTAAAATTACGTCATCCGATTCAGTAATTACGTCAACAGCTATGGGACTACTCAAGTAATGTTCTATTCTATCGTAAGCTTGATAAGAAAGCATGCAGGTGCAAAACGTGAATAAAAGCAGCCCAAAAATGTGACGATTTTGCAAACGGTTTTTGTTGTTTATGACGTCATCCAATCCAATTAAATTGCATCCCTGTTTCTGTTTCTCAGCTTCGATAAAATTCAATATTGTCTGACGTTGTTTTCTCAGTCTTTGAACGACAGAGGAAATTTTTAGAGACATAACGCCAGCTTCTCTGAATTAATGGGAGTTTTTACACTTTTCTAGTTTTTGTGAGACGTACTCTTCGTAATCGTAGCTTGCGTGTGTTTGATATTCAAACAACTTTTAGCAGAACAAACATTCCTATTTTTTAAGGGAGGAAACTTAAGTTTAGAACAAACAAAGAAAGAAATTGTACCTTGATTTTATCGGGAAAATGGTGTTGTTGGTTTTTTCCTCTTTTTTTTTTTTTTTTTTTTTGAAAAATAAAAAATTCACGAGTTTCTAATTTGAATCAATTATAATCAATCGAAATATTTTGAAGAGCTGTTCCGTAAAATCCATGGTAAGGGCTTACAGAGGGTCGTAAATGTGTATAACATAGAAATCAGCTTCATTCCTTTGAAAAGTGACTTTAAATTTGCATCTTTTGTAAAGTGAGCAAATAAAACTGTAGCTTTCCAACAATTCACAGCAAATTGATTTTATTAAGGTAAAGATGTTACTTTGCTGTGTTTTTTTTCTCCCAGGTAAAGTTTTCTGCATCAAATATAGAATAAACACTTGAAGGTTTTTGCAATTTTAATTTATTTTAGCTTGGTGTATTGCCTGCAATTTATTACAAATTTGATATTTAACTGTTATATTTAACTATATAACAATACAACTACAATTCAGTTTACAGAATAAAATAATATAAGATACGGTAATTATTATTATAGTAATTTCATTACTGCACAATAGTGGGTTTAATAAAACTTAAATTTGAGGGAAGTGTACAATTTACAAAATAAATTATAAACTGACAACAGTGACATCCCCAAGGCTAATCCAGAAATACTACCTACATCACTCAAAAGTTGAGTTAGTGGATACTTTGGCTTTTCTATCACATTATATATAACAGTGTCGGCAAACTTATGTTCGATAACTGTGAAAAAGTCAACAGGCCCCAATCGAGGCTGGACCGTCGGTTGATAGTTCAGAGTTATACATGGTTGATTACATTTGCATTCTTTTTGATTAGATTCAAAATTCTTTAAATACATTAATTGGCTATTTGTAATGTCATTGGCCGTATTACAAGGTGGTAAACTGATGTTTGCTGAAGCGTAGGGTAAACTGAAATAATGTCAACAAATTTCAAGACACTGTTAATTAAAGAGGCAATAAATCGAGCATTACTGTACCTGCAATTAATTGTGCGAAATAAATTGGTTTGCAGACATTTCTTTTCACATTTCAGGTATTTGTAACGATTCACTTCGCAGGGCTTTCGTTTTGTATTTCTTCTCTCAACCTAAGGTATAAATTACAGTAAAATTATATTTTTCTGAAAGTATTAAAGTATACTTTAGTTATTTTTAGCGTGACAGTATTTACGGTTCCGTAATGTATTGCTAATGGTCTCAGAAAGTTGACTTCTCCTTCTGGGTCACTTAGAAAATACTGAAAATTTTAATTTACAATCATAATTTGTTATAAATTATTCGGATTTAATATAAAATCACTAAAATATATTAGTCTTTATACCCAGATACTCGGGGGACAATGTATTGGCGGAAATAAAAATTTAAATGAAACCAAGAAGAAAGCATTTAGATTGTCAGTTACATCTGAAAATAACAGAAGTGATTGCAAGCAAGGTTTCCTATTCCTGTTAAGTTACCTGCACGAAAATGTGAACATTGACCAAGAGGAAGTGAAATTATTCTTTGCGAAATATTAAATTTTACATCGTATCCTTGTAAGTACTTGTTATATCGAGAAAGAGAATTTAAATAATTTTTATAATTTGCAAATTTTTATTAACATACTTGTGAAAGATCCTCTTTAACGCTTAAGCTATCTATATTCAATGTTTTCCATACTTTCTCCGTATCAGTAGACAATCGCCAAGGTGATATGTTATTACAATTTTCGCCCGTCTGCTTACTTAAACGTAATCTTTCAAGACCGAATTTATAATTGCTTAATTCACCGCAGATTGTGACTGCTGGAAATTCTGTGTATTCTCGGTGAGCAATAATAACGATGTTTGTAACTGGTTCCTTCATGTAATAATTGAACCGAGTTAGCAGGCAAAACAATGCAAAACTCGCGCTTATAGTAACGACCACGAATTTCGAACGAGATAAAAAATTTTGCTGCCTTGCAATTATTTTCTTCTTGCATTTTTCATACAGGGGATGAAGCTTATGGCTAACGTAACTACTTTTTCCCAAAACATTGCGTATAAACCAAATAGTTTGGGTTAATGAGATTAAAGAGAGGCCGAGAAACAGTCCCAAATTGCCTCCTAAATCGCCTAAAAGGGCAATTGCATCGTAGGTGTATCTTTCTTTGAATACTTCAATTTTATCATCTGTTATTGCTAGTACTGCAGTCATTTGGATTTTGTTCTTTTGTCCTTCTATGTGGATGATTGGCGAATAAATTAATTGATCACAAGGTCGACGACACGAACAATGAGTGAAAGCGTCTGTAGTTGCAATTATTTTATAAGCAGTAGCGTATTGTTCGTGAGTGTGAGCTGAGCAGTTACAAAGGGGTAAATCCATTTCGACATTAATAAATGGTAGCCTTTATAGGATAAGAAATTAATACTGTTAATTGAAAATTGAAACGTTATTACCGGCACGTGAGATTGTTTTTTAGTAATTGTGATAAACAATTACGGTAACAGATGACATATTCATTTTCGTTGGTGCAGGGATTTTCGGTTGAATTAAGAAATAAGAACTTGAATTGCAAAGATCATTTTTTTAAAATTGTTGCAAATATCGAAAACTGATCTTACTTTGTTAAAATTTAAGTTAATTTTTACTGAAGAACCGCTGGCTGCTGCTGTCGAAAAAATATGTTTGCCAAAATAATCGAATGAAGGTTGAGTAAACTGAAGCTAAAAAAAATAATAATCTCTTTAGAAATATTTTTAACTTTTAGAGATAGTTTTATTAATCTAAGATTAAATCGAGCCTATTGATGTTATTCTTGATTTTTATAACTCTTTAATTATTTAACATTGAAATATATTTAAACTTACGTAAAATAGGGTCGTAGAGCATATGTAGTAATAAAATTTCTCCACAGTAATTGACAGCGATTTTCCAACCAAAAGCGAACTAGGAATTTTATCTACAAAACAATGAAAATTTAAAAAATGGTTTAAATTAAATTTTATTGAATAATGAGAATATACCAAACTGAAATGTTGAGCAAAGTCCCAGTAGACTCTCGGTTTCGGTTTGGGTAATCGTCTCATTTGGGAATCCCTGCAAAATCCGATGTAACTTGATTAAATATTATTGATTTATAATTTTTTATAATAATTTTTTACTTTAATTTTGAAGCCGATTACTTCTTCGCTCATGTTTGTAGCTTTCCAAACGTCATCCATACTGTAATCTGGTTTTGTAATGAGGTGTTTAAACATATTTATGCAATCGTAGCTTTGCGGATCCATAGAATTCACAAAAATATCGTATTTAGGGTATGTTATATTCCATAGTTTCGCCATTTTTTTCGTATTGCTGCCACAGATCTTAAATGTTGGTAAAACTACATCATCGGATTCAGTCGTTACATCAACAGCTATTGGACGACTCAAATAATGTATTATTCTATCGTAAGCTTGATAAGAAAGCATGCACGTGCAAAACATGATGAAAAGCAACCAGAAAATATGACGAGTTTGCAAACGATTTTTGTTATTCATGACATCATCCAGACCAATTAAATTGCATCCTTGCTTCTTTTCGTCAGCTTCCATAAAACGAAGTACAATTAGACGTAGTTTTCTCGGTCTTAGAAAACTCTTAGTAATTTTACGAGACATATTGCAACTTGACTTCGATTGACTTAACTATTTCAACTTTTCACATGTTAAGAATCGACGGTTTAGATACTGGTTTTAGTTGGCAAACAAGTTGTAGCAAAAACATATTTGTTTATTCTTCAGACGAGTTTTTTGTACAAGAAGCAAACAGTTACCTTTAAAACAAACAATGTTGGCACACAATAATTTTATCGTAATTATACATTTTATTTTGGTTGTATGGAGAACTTGACTTTCACAATTTTAAAAAAAATAAGATACTGGCAACGTATAAACAGAGTAAATTTATACCTTGAAAACATTTAAGTGCAATCGAAGTATTGACTCATACTGTTACATCTTTATGCTTCAATTGATTGAATACTCCCTTACAGAAAAATTTGGTAATTTTTTAATCATTTTTTAATAAAATTTTGTTTTTCTTTTAGTAATATTTTAATTATCATTCTATTTAACTATTGATAACTTTTTGCTAATTTTTTAATCAATAAAGTCCATAAAGTGATTAAGTTACTAAGTAGTAAATTTTTAGTTCTCTAGC
>JAQIXT010000435.1:0-36245 GCA_034700445.1 Stenotaenia linearis
CTTTCACCCATCAAAATAACAGAGCACAGCGTGCGAATGCGAGTTTATAAATTCTTAACTGCAGCGTCGCATTGATGCGCATTCGGTTTTCCACAGACTGAAACACTTAAAATTTAAATTTTTAACAACTTGATACATTTTTTACGCATTATCCCCCGACCTTTCGACATGTCTTTTTTTATCCATGCGTAATTAATATTAAAAATTTTCGCCGGAAGAGAAAAAAATTCTATTTATTTCTCCCTAAATTCTTCACTTTTTCTCTCCTTTGAAGTAAACTTTTGATTTCCTCTTTCTTTGTCTTTAACTTCAAATATTTTTGTATTCGGAAAATGATTCTCGGCTCCAGGGTTAACCATCGGAGAAAAGAATAGCTGTGGGGAAGGATCTAGATTTAATATCAGTGGTGGAAATCGCAGCGTTAACTCATGTGGATCACTTCGGTAGTGTGTGACCCGAATTGTCCAAAGGGAACTTGAAATTCTTAACACCGAACATCTTGACTCTGTGTACACAACTGGCAAAAAAAACACCGCAAATCCACTGTTGACTTGTATTCATCATTTAATTAAGACAACAAATCAATTGTTGTTCTTTCCTTCTAAAATTGTTTACACTGTTAAATCTTTGTTTAGTTTAGCAGTCAATTAAAGATTTTTATTTCCTTCAGACTACAAAATAATCTTCAACTGCATTTTCCCTTAGAAAAGATTTCTCAAGCTCTAGGGGCACTCACTGTATTATGAAGCTTGTGAGATTACCTTTAAAAAACCATCAAAACATGAATTATAATATAAAAAAGTATTTAAAGCCCCCTTATTTATGATTCTATTCAGTCACTATTACCTGTACTATTAACTGAGTCTCCACAAACACAAAAGAGCAACAGACTTTACTGAAAGTTTGGTGCTACTTGATGGCTCCTTAGTAAGTCTGTTGCTTTTTTATGTTTGCCAACACACAAAGACTTCAGCGCTTCAACTACTGATTTTCATCAACCTTGCACTTTTAATGTAATGCAGATTCACTTGCTCGCTTGTATACAAGCTGCTAAACAACTGAAAACGGCTCGTGCTATGTATGAGAAGCATATCAGCAAAGAATAACGTTACATATCATTAATAAACTAAAATGTTGTCTTATTTCCTCTTAATCTATTCAAAATTCTAAGTGGCTTTCTCTTACCTAATGTTGCTCTTAATTTATCTACCTCATGACAACCCAAAACACGTAAATTTATAACACAGTAACACTATTGAAAATAAAACTTTTCCTAAATTATACAAAAGACCATTAAAGCCTCGCAATAAAAGTTAAAAATAATTAACTACAACAAAAACTACTCAAAATAATACAAAATACAAAATATTTATATTTATTAAAAACCTAAACATAACTCTCAAAAGAAATTAAATATTTTTAGCTTAAAAGGCTTTAAACTGCACATTTATTCCGTCATTATCACTGCATCTCAAATAGCTAAGTGTAATGTCTAATAACACCATATACTCGGTAATTGGTTAAATGGCTAAAAGTAAATGATGCAAGCTGACTGATTGTAATTAACGCAGAGAAAACAAAAGACAACATCAACAATTTTCTTGCAGCATTAATTTTTTCCCTTCCTTCATCATGAATATTATCTTTCAGAATGTTATGCATAAAATGCAACCCATTTCTCCAGACGATGAAAAATTTAATCAAAATTTTCAAAATCAAGCTACTCAACTTTTTAAAACAAAATACATCACTCGCTTTTAAGTGCACGTGCAATATCTTGGCTTTCGCAGAAAATTACAACAATTTCATTACACCAACTCGGCAAGGATGAAATGCCGAATAAAAACAAGAAAAAATGTTTTTAAATTTAAGCTATAGGGGCAAAGGGAAAAGCTCAGGGGAATTAGGGATAAAAAAGCAAAAAAAAAAGCCGCCACTGTTGATGAATAATCGCATTACATTCTATTAATATCGTGCGACGAGTTTGATTGACTTCAAATTCGTTTTCATAATCTGGAAGAAAAAAATAAGTCTATTACCAACATGGCACATTAGGTTTGCAAAAGCTTGAGGGTTCCAAAGTTTTCTCTTTAATATTACAACATGAAATGAATAAATTAAGTCGGAATTGATCAAAAGTATTTCCATCCAACCTTAGTCTTCTAAAGGCATGCAAGCTTTAAAATAACGATAAAAAAGCAAACCTGTAGGGTAGGAAAACTTTGCAGCACTAAAATAATAAAAATATGTAACTAAGTTTTTAAAAAATGACTAGTAAATTTCAAGAATATAAAAAGGGAAGAATGAAGGCTAAATTCTTCAAAACCACTTGAATAAAGAGTATAAGAAGAGATAGATAAATAATTTTTGATTTTTATAAAAAAGAAACCTGATTAGAAATTAAGTTACTGTATTTATTTAGCAGTAATTCAGAACGTCAACAAATTTAGGATGGACAATGTAGCCACTGCTAAATTAGAAGTGCGTTTATTGTATCTCTAAGAAGAAGAATCTAATAAAAATTCTTTGATTGTGTCGTGCATCCTAGGTGCGCTGTACACATTCATCAAGAGTTGTGGATAGAAGGAAATTTGAATTCTTTTTTTAGACTTGCATTCCTGACCAACCCATACAATATTAACATCTTCAACCAACATTTTGTCTGCAAGTAACTTATCACGCTTTTAAATTACTGTAGATTGATTAATTGGGCCCTCCCGCCCCACATTGGGCCCAGAACACTTTGGCGCAATTTCGCGGCTGCTCCAATTGCAAGGAGTTCTACAAAAGGAGTCAAAAAGATAGATTGCTTTTTTGTTTTCGTATGTAAAACAAAAACTATCGCATTTACCGAGCAATAAATATTTAGATGAATTCTTGAACAGAACAGATCAAAGAAAAATATTTATCATACATATTTATCAAAAATATTTTCGTAAAATCAAAAAAATCAAACAATACTACACTATATGAATCTCATGTGTTGTTTATCAAGTAGATCTGTAATGACTACAGTCGTGATTTACTCAGCAATGGCCTCCATGTGCGCGCTATCTAGCAGTCGTTGTCCCAATTAAGTGACATTGTACAAAATAAGCAAAGCTAATTCTGCTTATTATCTAGAATTATTTTCTTCTGTAAGATATGTTCCAAATAAACGGCTGCCCCAATTACCCAATTACTTCCGACTCTGAGCAGAATGAAGAAATAGAGCTCATCCTATCCAGTATCTAACAAAAAGAAGCAAAATCATGACATTTTAAAATCATATTCAAAATTATGGTCAATTTTAGTCAATCTTTTGTGCAAAAAAAACCAACAAAAATTCTGAATATTTTTAGTCAGGCAGTTGAGTTCTCTAAATGGCTGATGCCGTGGGCTCAGGCTTATAAAGTAAGATGAAACTCTATTTTCTGGTCAAAAATGCTAAATAGTAAACTTTTTGCCAGAAGTAGCGTTATAGACCTCAAAATGAAAATGAAATCAACCAGAATTGTCAGAAATGAGGATCTTCAACTTTACAGTCTACAACTGCCCTCATTCTTCCATTTACTTTCCAACTTATATTAAACGTTATATTAAATGTCGACTAAACTTAAAAACTCCTCTTTATTTGCTTTATTTTCTGGGGGCAAAATAAATCCTAATTTTTTTAAAACTTCAATAAAAATCCAACTTCAAGATTATATCAAATAAATTGCAATGCCAGAAACAGATTTTAACACACATCAGTGGTGATATTTTATGTATATACCTGTCGAGTGAAACTCGAGTCGGGAGATATCTCGGTGACATAACAACGCTGATGTCTTAGTCAGTTGTTGTTAAGGTGAGGTGTCAGCTGTGGCTGGCGGTGATGAACGGGCCACTCCCTTCTTTTTATTCTTTTCCCGTTTCTCCAGTCCCATCGGATAGGTGATTTATGTGAGAATTCAGAGAAGATGGAGGCAGTTGGTTTTCAAAGGCAGGGAAAGACGTAATGGTCGGGAGTAAGAAAGAACCATATGCTATGAATAGAGTGTTCCTGTTTTAAAATGGCTTCGTGTTAAGCTGTTCGATGAAAACCAGCTTACTCAAAGCGCTAACATATTTTTAATGAATGATTTAACCTACTTTTTAATTAATTTGTTAATTAATTAAGAGGATGATTTCATGGACGAATGTGTTTAGAAAGTGCATGTAGAATTTGGTTGATTTCTGTTTACTTTGAAATTCCACACTAATATTTGATATTTCAATTGCGCTTCATCTGAGTTCCAACGTGGTTTGGTTAATATTTAGTTTATATTTGTTCGGTTTTCCCTTAAGGCACTTTGGGACTTAGAGATTTGACTTGCTAAGTCGCAATATTAATTATAAATATTAAAGGCCTGCAAGGGTTGACCAGTTGAATAACTTGCACATTGTCAAAGTTATTTTATAATTTGAATTTTATTAGATATTTGGTTATTTTACTTTAAATTTAAGGAAGGTGTTTAGTATTATGGATTTCCACAATTCCGCCCTTTATCAGCTGAATCCATCAACACCACATTGCTCAAACAGATCAGCACGCTATTGATAAATTTATCTGTGGTAAAAATCGCGTAGGGTTTTATGGATTTTGGATAGATTTATTATTACGGTCTTATTTTCCCTCCTTTATCCATTTTTTCACACGGTTAAGTTTAATTTCGCTAATTTCTAATCGAAATTGTAGGGGCAATTTCGATTATCACATTACTCGATTTTTTGCAAGAGAAAAATTTCTTTGTGCCTTCTTATAAATAATATTTTGTTAACTTTTAAAATACAAAATTTCTTTTTCCATAAGAAATATTTTTTTGTTTTAAAAGCTCCACGCAACAAATTTCTAATTACATCCTAAGCCATTTCACAATTCAGTCACATTACCAGATCCAATGGGCCAATGTGGCCTTGCTCGCCTATCCTTTTATCCAACAAATTCACGATTTATTCAAGTTTAAAGCCCGCAATAAATGATTGTTTGCAAGTTCCGAGATTCAAATCGCAGCTGTCTCCTAGCTTATTTGTTTTGTAAGATATATGATACTTTTTCGAATTGATTTGCAGCATTGTGAAATGCTTAAATTCCATTAATTCATTTTATACTTCTTTTGCTAATGGAATTTATATTTCGGTACTAACAGAAAAATAATGGGCTAGACTTATAGTCAATTCAGCCTAACAGGCTTTATAATGCTAATGGAACTCTCATTTGAAAACTCGCCAAAACATGTACCTTGTGAGGGTTAGATTTAAACGGCAGTAAACATACAAATCGCTAACACTATGTCTTTTCCGATATTTAAAATGCGGACTACAACAAACCCTTCTTTAAACTTTCCATTTTACATTTAAATCGAAAAACCCAAGGAATCAAAACTTTCTCATCAATAATGTGCATACTTCCCAGTCCATTCGTACATCATACATCAAACACGCTTACAATTATTTCATCTTTGTTCCAATTTAACAAAAAAAGCAAATTACCGTGACATGCAATTTGCGACCAAGAAAATAGAAGAATCGGTTAATAAAATTCCAATAGAAAACACGTGTGAAAAAACTTCATTCATTTCGTATTCTATTGCATTTGCTGAAATAGCAAAACTACTCGCGTGTTTACAATTAAATTACGTATACTGCAGAGCCTCGACATTACTTTAAACCGTAGTGTAGACAGAGCTTTTAAATACAATCTGTCCTTGTAATTCTGTTCTTATAAATAATGCAGGAAAAAGAAGCACTAACATATTTCTGCGTGTTCAGAATTCTGTACGAGAGCTTCTCGGGTTTAAATAACCTAATATAATACATTAGTAAAATATTTTTTAATTTCGAGTCAGCTTTGTCTCCATTAGCAACATTAAAAATTTATTAGAAAAAAAAATTTCTTTTCGCCATTACTTTCGAGTCCAGTTAAAAAGCAAATCACGATTTTGATCATTTCCTTCCAACACTAATAACAATAAAAATTTTATTTCACATCTTTAGTCGAGAATATTTTACTATCTCATTAAGGGTACAACCATAATTCCAACAAAACCTCAGTTCCAATGAAATTGCCTGTAGCTCTACCGGGCAAAGTCTAGCCCTCATGCACATAAAAGAGAAACTTTTTTTTCACCCATTTCCGCTCTTAAATCTTTCACCTTCAAAAGAAACTCAACAACTAATGACGTGGGATGTTTCTTGCGAATGATGAATCGATAAAGTGGAAATCAGCGACGGGAAAAATGAGTAATTGAATGCAAGGTAGAGCTATCTAAAAGTAAAACTTTGCCTTGTTTATTGGTTCTCTCTTCTTCTTGTCTCGCGCTTGATTTGATATGGCAATCCTGGGAGCAATTGGTTAGTCAAGTGAAAAGTTTTCTTGGAAAAATATGAGTGCTCGAGCTAACATGAATCGACTAGTTCTCGCTTAAATATCAAGTATCTTATGCTATCAACAAGGAAATATTGGCGCCAAGTGGTAGTGAAAAGCCATTTTATCCGATAGGCATCTTGCTTCTAGTTCTTGGAGATGTAAATGAATTTTTCATCTGTGCCTAGTGAGTGTTTTCACTGTCACATTGGCGATAAACTATAACCAGAAAGTGGCCCCAAATTGCCGATACATTTTCAAATGGAGATGAAAGACAAAAGTCTGGTTTCAATGGAATGAATGGATAAAATAAATAAGCAAATAAAACCGAAATGACCTCTAAAATACGATAAATAACTTTACAAAGAGCAGGAAAGTGTGAACCGATAAGGCATGCCCTGCTTATTATTTCAGAATATATAAAAAGCGTTTTAAAAAAATTTGAAAAAATTCGAAAAAAAGGTGGAGATCCGAAAAAGTTGAAGTAATGAAAAATTGAAAAATACTGATAAATATTAGATGAAATTGAGGGGAAAATAAATTAAATTGAAAAAAAAAATTAGAAAATATTGGAGAAGGTAGACGTTATAAAAAAATAATAACTCTTCGATGTAATAAACGTCATAAATGACTTTTAAAATGGAAAAGATAAAACAAAAAGCTGAAATCGAGAATTTGGATAAAATTTTGATCACTGGGCTGCTACAGAAGAAATTTTATGGAATCCACAATGACACAAGACTACAATTCTTAATTCGTGCTTTGTAAACAGAGAAAGTTCAAACAAATAGCAAATCAAGCCATTTAACTTTGTGAGAAACGCAGCTGTCATTAAGAAACGTCGTCACTCGTTTTCTCACTCGCTGCACGGCTGCAATTTCAAAATTTGAGGTAGAAATAATTAAAAATAAAATTAAATCATTCGAAATTCACATTTCGCCATTATTAATACGCTCTACGACTCACATTATGTTTTTAAAACGTAATGAATTCCCGAGGGAAAGCACTGTTGCTCGCTTGCATTAGCTTATTTGATTTTTTTTACTGCGGCACTTCAGCTTGAATTGTACAACAACGTGTAATGAAATGGAAATCAAAACGGCCTCATGTTACAGGAAATTTTTGTTGCTTAGTTTGCTAAATTCGGTAAAGAGTATTTGAGGCCCCTTTCCCAAATTCTGCATTGCATACATGAAAAGTCAATGACCGCACTGCATGAGTGGAGACGGAGTGTGTTGACTTCTTGGACGAGCGAGTTCTATTCTGTAAGTGCAGCTAGTGGCAGTTTTGTACGAGTGTTTGCATTGCCCTTGGAGAAGTACAACTGTGCTCTTCAAATACGGATGGGACCAAGTAAATGGATACCGATTGCAACATTACATACCACACTGCTTCGCTCACTCTCCGTATACTTTTATTTTTTCAAAACCGTAACCGTTAGATTGATAAACATTTAACAAAACGCCAAAACCAATATGAATATTTTCATGCTTCGTTGCTATGAAATGTCTGCTTAAAAATTCAACTGAAAACGAAACGATAAAATCAAAGTTTGTCGAAGCAAAAAAAAAAAGTAATAGTAATAAAAATAAAACATACTTTTTGCATATAAAAATTCAAAAGATTCGAGTGATTGGCCTTCCCTTCTATTCCAAAAAGTGGTAAGATGAGTAAAGTGCCAAGCGGGTGCCACAATACGTTTTGGAAATTTGCCATAAGTGGATGCGAAATTTAAAAAATAAAAAAAATTAAAGTCATTCTTTTATTTTAATTCCCAAAATCTTAAATTCAAAATATGCCGCTCGAAATTAATAGAGCAATTTAAAAACAATCAACTTGTGTTTTCCCTTCGTTTCTTCAAAGTGAAAAAAATTCTTTTGATTGTGTTACAATTTCTATAGACCCGCCATATTATTTCCCACATAACGTCATTATCGTGATAAACCCAGACTGTTTTCTCGAAATCATCTCTATTTCTGCTCAGCATGATCACGCGCCATTAGAGCTTTTTTTTTCTTTTTTAAATCGAGATAAATGATAAGTGTAATTTCGGCCCAAATAGATTGGGAATAATTCATCCTTTATTATAAGAAGTGTTGAAAAAGAAAAGCAGACAATTAATCACCTTCTACGAACTGTTTGTTCTCATATAAGGAAGGATTTAATGTTATTTTTTCAAAAAAGATGTTCTGTCAACACAAAACCTTTAATTTTCACTTACGTTCAAAGCCGGCAAACTAGCGCCAGTATTTACTCATCCTTTATTTTTTCAACTTGCAACTTTGTTTTCAGAGTACAAATAAAAATAACTTTAGAAATCTTATTCGCCTTTTTATTCATCTCTTCGGGCGCCCTAGTTTTATCTTTGTCCTTGTAAAGGTCACAAAGAAAGTTGACGTGCGGCTGCGGAAATGATATTGGCTGCCTCTTGAGTCTATGCAACATTTTATTTTTATTTCTGCAGATGCATTCAACAGTACGCTGCAAAGAAATCCGTTCCGAATGCATTTGTGTAATTATTTACATCAAAGTTAGCTACAAAGGCTCGCGCTTATCTGATGAAAAGTGAAATTTATTAAAACAGTTTTAAACAATATCTTATCACATTATATTTACTTGTCACGCGTTACTATAAATGTCCGCAATGCATATACGTCCATGTTTAGTTAGACCGCTATCAATTATACTCAATTTGCATATACACTGGTGTAATCATGGTTCCTGGTGGTTTAAATGAACATTTAACGACTGACTATTTTTCATTTCGGTACGTAAACAAAATCAACCGTACTCGATTTGCTTCATTTCTTCCCAGCTCTATCAAAAGATTGTATTTTTAGATACGATTAGCATGAAAGTGACGAACAAATCAAATAAAGAATTAGTTCTACATTCTGCATCTGAATCGTTAGATGGCAATCTCATAAGGTTTCTAACAGTTCCAAAAATATTCTCATCACGTGGCGGCGGTGATCTCGACTGAGATAAATTCCTTATCTAAGTATTATTCGAATGACCTTCAAATAAGATTCGAAAAATCATTTCTTTGGAAACTGATTTTTCAGTTTTTTAATTTTCTATTTTTCTTAAATGATAGTATGATATTTTCCAATATATTTCGATCCAACATTTCTGAAGAAAAAATACTGATCACTTACACTGTCGGCCGAAATGCCGGGCAGCGTACACAACTTTAAAGATTTTATGCAAACAAGCTTGGTTAGTGGGCAAGCGAACACCAGCTTTGGTTCTATTTCCTGTGCCCAACCAAACATCAGCAACTCCCTAGACAGATTTTTTGCACTGCTTGAGACCTGTTTACACGTAATTCTATTGAGAAATAAGTCAAAGTAATTTTATATTTAATGAATGCTGCATAGAATATAAAATGCATTCACAAATTGTTTACATTTGCAAAGTAATAAAAAATATTTTTGTTCAAAATTATGCTTGATCTCGGATATTTCTCTCAGGACTTGTTTATTGGAGGTTTTAAATGTGATGAGAATTGTTGTAAAGTTCATGACCCCAGTAAATCAGTCGTGTTATTTCAACATTGATTTAATGTCAAATTTGTATCAAATTTTCTTTTATCAAATTATTATTAAATAATAACATAGATTCACGAAACAATATGTCATTGATTTCCTCCAATAAAATCCTAAATCTTTTATCTCTACCCCAAGTTATCTTGAAACCAAGTTTAGTCAGCATCACAAAGTCATCTAAAAATGTAATATTCAGATTAAGTCTTCAAGCTACCGAATCTTTCATGATTCATTACACTCTGTATCGTGCTGTTTATCGTTCACAAAATGTCAGACGTTTTGTGCGCGATTGATATACTGGTATTTATTTATCTTTATTCCAGTCACGATTTAGAGCGATTTCATTCAATGAATTTCAAAATCTAAAATATTTCTTCAAAGTCAGTTTGATTTACCTTCAAGTTCAATGCCGGCATCTTGAATAGCGAACCGAAAAATCCGATTTTCAGTAATTGAATACTCAATTACTAGTGAAGTCGTGCTACATAAATCAAAATGATCCATTTTCGACATTTTCCAACCAATTTATAAAGCCGAAAACAATCTCTACTCATCTTCCAACTTTCCAGCCAACAGTAGTCAAACTTTTACACTCCTACTTTCCTTTTTATAAATTCCGTCTATCTTTTCTCTCTTCTCATATTTTTCCTCGTAACACAGAGAGTCACTTGGAACTTCTCCTGAAGCAGGCCGAATAATGAGGTTGGCTGGGCCGTAATACGCCATTCTTGTGAGTAATGGGGCAGCACCTTGACTGGCATTGCTACTCTCCTGTGTTAGCTCGTGTCGCAAGGCAGTGGTTTGGCGCATGTCAACCGGTTAGCAATGATGTATGTGCGCCCAAGGATCATCACATTATTTATACAAGCATTGCGGACAAACATCAAGCTTCGTTATTCAGACTTGTGACTACAATTTATGTCTCCGCCCATTACAAAAGCCCTAGTTCTAAGCTTGTCATCTCATTACGTGTTCAGATAACATTATTTACCGAGAGAAGACAAGACTAAGAGGTTACATTAGATCTGCAAGTCAAATTCCTTTGCGGTTTGTATTTTTAATTTCTCACTCATTTTCTTTTTTAATTTGATGAATGGGGGTTCGGATTTGTACACTACTTTAAACCTTATTGCTACACCTAATTCAAAGTAACTTAATCCAATAAAATTATATCACTTATTACTCCTAAGTTAATGGTCTCAAAAATGAATTCTGAAGGTGATGAATTGCTGCAAATCCATTTTGGTGTGTATTTTCTTTGTCCACTCACTCCACGAGTAATTTTTTGCTTCAATAACCTCATGAAAAATACAACACGCTTTCTAAATGAATGAATATAAAAAACGACGCCGTTATACGTCACAGTTTGAGGCAAACTCCCGGCTCAGTGTTTTAGAAAATCCTTAGAAATTCTTGCACCAAGGCTCGCTTAAAAAAAGTCGTTCATACATTTAAAATTCAATTTTTTTTGTTTTATATCGCCATTTTTTTAACCACTTTTTTTGTTTTGCATGTTATGAATAATTGATGTTCCAAGCCCATTTCTTCATTTTTTACTCCTTCTTCGTCAACATGCCGACCTTTTAAACCTGCTGGGTGCGGGATTCTTATTGCGCACAATCTCCAACGTTACCCTCTACCATCTTTTATTACACTGGCAACTTTATCTTTTCATTTTCATATGTAGGTTTCGCTGAATTTGAATTGCAAAGACAAAACACGATAGAACGAAACGCCGGAACCAAAAAGATGTTATTTTATATAAAAAATTGATAAAAATCATTGTCTGTCACTCCTTGACAGCGCAAACCCTTGCAGCCATCTAACTTCATAAAATACAAACACATAAAAGACTTTCCTATATAATACCGTTATTCTTCATGTTGACAGTGTCAGTTCCCTCCGTACCTTTTTTCCGTAGGGAATTGATTTCACATCTTTCTCTTTTCTGTAGTTATATAACGTGATAAAGCACTGGCTTGTTTTCCTTCCTCCTATTCTCTTACCTTTGTTCTCGTCTTAGTGATACCCTACCTCAAAAATCACTTGGCTTCGACCATTTTTAAGAAAAGCATGAAAAGAAGAATGAATGACTCTTTCGCGTGCTTGTGACTTCTGGTGAGTGGTCTAAAGGGTGCAAGCTTCCAGGCTGCTATCTTTGGGTTAGATCATAACGATTGTACTATATGGGTGAGCGATCAATCGCCAATAACTTACCAAAAGGCCAAAAAAAAAGGAAAATAAAGGAGCGAAACCACCCACTGATCAGAGTTAGGACCACAATAAATCTATCCAATTGATTTTTCAATTGATTCTTTCAACAAGCGCTAATTTGTCGAAATTTTAATTGATTTAGTGATTTTTTTAGAACTTCGAGTAAAACTTTTCTTCAAAAAAAAAAATAGTGTAATGGTGTACGTAGAAATACGTTTTATCGTTTAATCTGTTTTTTTTCTTTTGTTTTCCTTTACATTGTTATACCTCAAGGACAGAAAATTCACTTTTGGGCAGCGCAGCTGTCACCTCTCTAAGCTTGCTGCCAGTTCATTTGATGACATTTCGTGTCATCTGATAAAATTTTGGCTGTCTTTTTTTGAAGTCGTGTGGTGGACATTTCTTAAAGTTGAGATGAGTGGCTCGAAATTGAAATTTAAACAAAAAGAAAAAATTTTTTTTCTTCCATTCTATACTTCAAGGAAAAAAAAAAAAACTTTTCCATTTGATTCTTCTCAAGTTCATTTGTGTCACATTACATTTTTCACTCTACGGATGAAAATGAATGCAAGTCTGTTTTAAAGCTGACAATTTGGCACAAAGTGTATGTAAGCCACACTTTCAATCGTGAATCAAGCGATGCATCTGATGGGATCGGTTGACTCGAGCACTTTGAGAAGTGCACCGTGTCTGACCAGGTGACACGCGTGAGAAATTTTTAGACATGTGATTGTCCGAATAACTGTTACGTGCAAGTCTTATACGAATTCACTTGAGAAGTGTGTCCATCACTTCACTTGCGCCATTGACTTTTCTCCCAATTCTCGTACATAAATCGCATTCTATTGTTCATACTATGTAACTTTAAATAGCCGTTTCCTTAAGAAAATAAGAACGGTTTTTGACTTAAAATTTAAAGCGATAGGGGAATTGCCACGTTGGAATTTTTTTTATCCATCAGAACCAATGTTTAACTTACTTCTTAAATATATGCGGCTGAGGTTTGAATTGTTTTGCTTTCTTTAAATAAATAAAATGTCAGATTTGAACTACTTCTGTTTTTGCAAGTTCTTTTGTAAACTGTTTTACAAAACTGTTTTCAAAATTGGAAAAGGTTGAATTTACTTAAAAATTCACATCTTTCTAATTACAAATGACAAAAAAAACGCAAAATAGAAGACAACAAACCTAGAAAAAATGTGAGAATTAACTGCTTAATTTAGGAATTAAGTTACCATTGATTCCTATAGAAAAAAAAATCAAACACGGTTGGACCCCATCACCTTAAATTTATTTTTTGTCATTTAAAATCTTTAACCGTTTTTTCAATTCCCAAGTTATCGACATTAAGTTTAAATTCGACAATTTGTAACGGCTAAACTTTTGAAGTTTTTTAATAACTAAATTTTAGTAGGCACTTTAAAAGTATAAGGGTTGGATTTCCATCTGATAGGAGGATTTCGTGTTTGACTTATGAATTTCAGCCACAATGTTGTTCCGCGTTTGGAATTTTTATTTGATACCTTTTTTTTTTATTTTATGCCCCTGGTTTCAAATATTTTTTTATTGAACCAACAACACTAATAATTCTCAGTTTGCTTATGTGAAAGGAATCGCAATAAATAACAAGGACACGAGTTTTGTTGATATGTGACTGAAGTAATAAAATATGCCACTGACGGCTCTTCTATACTTTTCCGGAGAGAGGAAAAAAAAAAGCACAAACTTGCACATTTCTTTTTCCATTTCCTTTCGTTGCATGTTGTAAGATGATGGGGTGGGCACGTGACTACAAACTTCAATGTGCATTTTACGAATTTCTCACGACGTGCATTCTTTTGTCGCTCTTACTTGCAGTGAGATGCAAGCAGAACCTTTAAGATTAAACATCCTCAATACTTGGGCAATGCGGAATTACCTTCCGTCTTAACAAAAGTGAATCCAAAATCCCAGAACTTAGAAATCACTTAAAGTTCTACGGTTCCATATACCACAGAATTTAGAAAACGCTGAAACTGCATTTTAGTTTGATTGGAAACTGGAGCAAAATAACTTTTGGAGATATGCAAAACCACAAAAGCAAAAAACTTCAAACTAATCAAAATTTTAATAATTTAAAAATTTTAATTACGAGTTCAGAATTTAATGCAAATGTAACTGACCTTTTTATGAGAATTTCAGGAGTTGAGACTCGAGTACAGCGAATTTTCTACTTTCAAAACTTTAAAGCTTATTAAATTAAAGTACACATAGACTGGTCAGTGCACTCGAGCTATTTCACTATAACTGCTGTTGCTAAGTACATTGATCTTCGGAATGTTGTAAACATGTGCAGCAATTTGGTGTAGAAATTCCATTTCTCTGGAACCTTTTTCATGTACTGCTAGCCATTTTTCTTTCTTCTATCCTTTTACAGTCGAACAGATCCGACCACGGTTCAGAGTACACTTTTACGCCATGATTATATATACCACATATATTTCGTTTATCAACGAGTCTTGCAACATCATTCTTCTCGATAATGATTCATTTGAAATTTTAATAAATTACCGCTCTGAACATCCACTTTCTATCTATCTTTGGTATCTAAGTACTTTTTCACTCAGGTTCGCTAGGGGAGTTTCTAAAAAGAAAAAATCGTTGGAAATTGTCTCATCTTTCTTCCTTTCTTGGCTTCTCGTTCTACTTCTTGCCGCTAACTTATCACTTGTGTTTTGTAATGCAAAAATAAAAAGTTCAATGTTTCCTTGTCAAGTATTTTGTTTCTTTTTACGACAGGAAGACACCATTTTTTCGTATTTACTTAAAGAAAAGTTATTTATTTCCTTTTGAACGGGCAATAACTTCAACCACGTCCAATTCTCCGTCCAAGAATTAAACAAAAAACGGCCGACGAAGAAATAACAAATGGCTCATCTGAATGTGAGTGATACGTTTGTGATTCAAGACAGTGAAGAATCGCAAGATCATTAAGAGAGGGGCCAACTAAACAACACACAACAGACGAAAAGTGAAAAGCTTTGTCACTGTGACCTTTCATCTTTAGAACTCAAGGTTACAAAGGTTAATAGTCAGCTTTACCATTCCATCTCTTCGTTTGACCTCGTCACACTCGTACAAATCCAGCTAAGGTTTGTGTTTATTTGATAGTGGCTTTGAACTTTCTGCCTCTTCTAATAAGTGGACGAGCAAATTCGCTAAGCATTTTTTATTGCGCACTGAATTAGACTGTTTTATAATCGATATAAGGGAAGCCTTGACCCCACCGTGCTCGAGTCTAACCGCAATAAAAGCCCATTTTGCAACTTCACGCCACAGCTTTTGAGGACCCATCTGCCCCATTTGTGTGTTTCTTGTTTGTCCATGGGATGAAGAGAGGAATCTGGAGACGAGCATTATTGGCTTTCTTGACATCCGCAGGAAATTGCAGACTGTGAACCAGAACCCTTGTCATCAGGTCGTAGACCCAACTACATGCCGAAAGAGGTTGCAGCAAGAACTGGTCGATGAGATGAAATGGGTTCATGCGAAGAAATCCAAAGATCATTTTCTTTTTTTTTTTAATTTCAAAGTCGTCAAATCTCGAAATTGGATTTTAACTACCCTGCCTACAATTCATGGGCTGAATTTCCAATTAAGTTTTTAAAAAATTTATACGAATAAAAAGTTTAACTATTTTTTCTTTTAAAAAAAAATTTAAAAAATAGTGGAATTTTCCACCTGAAACTAGTGGCTGAAAATAAATCTGTGCAAAGTCAATTTGTCCTTGCTGATGTAGTTTAGGCGACATGCATTCAAAGATTCACGTCTTATCTCGTTCTCAGGAGGCAAATGAGAGATCCTGGTGTGAGATATGTCAGCATTAAATCCAGGAAAGTAAAAGACAAGGTGGAGAGATTTGTGTTCAATTAAGGCTATCTTGTTAGTACATTGCAGGACCGTAACTCCTCTTCGCAATGGAACTGTCTTCTAAATTATCTCCTCCACGTGCATGTTTTTCACCCACCTCCATCTTCCTGTTCTGTTCTTTAAATTTTTAATGAAGCGACTAATTAATTTTTTCAACCCCAATATATTTGTATACAAAACTGAAAAATGGTGGAAAAAATACAATTTAAAAAAAAAAAATTTTGTTTAGTTTTTACCACACTTGATATGTCTCGAATCAATCATTACTATTCCTCCACACTTCACTGCAACACAAAGCAAAAGCAAGTTCTCACCCAATTGAACAACAACAAATACAAAGCGCGCCATTTTAAAAAATTTGCACTAATCGGTTGCACTGCAAGAAAAAACAGATTTACAATAATTCAATTAATTGTAAACATACAAACACTAAACAAAATTCACCAAAAAGAGGTTTGTTTAAAACCATAATTGTAACATACATTCATTCTTTACATCTAATTTAATTATTATAAATCCATTTTTTTTAAAAATATCCACAGCTACAGCTATTAATAAACCAGAAATTTGTACTCGGCCATTATGCTTGTTAGTAATATCAAATTACACACGTTAATCCTTACAGAACCACGCTGGGCTCGTTTCTCCCAGGTCAAAGCTGCCCCTCATAGCACGAAGGCCACAGAGCAAAGCATTCATTTTTGGCGTCGTCTCAAAACATTTCCATTGCTTACTTTAAGTGAAACTTGCAGCTGCACTGCCTTACTTTACTTCCCAGTATGAATAAGAGCGTGAACCGACCTTTTAGACCCAGGAAGATAATAAACAACATGAGAATTCTACACTACACTACTAGATTATCTTACTGCTTTATTTACTTGAATTATTAAATTGATGGGTACTACTCAGCCTTACTAAATAATGCAATATCAAAGCAACAAATATCTAGTAAAACACACAAAAACACTCCCACGCCAAATGTACTTTTAACGACTTTTCACTGCCACCAAAATGGGGCACAAATTCGTAGGTTTGCGGATGAACACTAAACACATGGCATTCCAAATGCATTCAAAATTTTAAAAATTACTTATTTATGGTCCACTCTTAACGACTTTATCCGTCTAAATTCATAATGATGAGCGCATGCGTTGCATAAAGTCTTAAAGATAAAGCTATAAAAATTCCTTTAACCGTTTCCTAAGTTATAAAATGGAATTTTTCTTGTTCCTTTTAAAACCTCGCTATCTGTCAGTGGTCTAACACAATTTGTATTCAATTGTTCAGGGTCAAGCGCTTTCTGCTGAAATGGAAAACGGGTTCGAACTGCCTTGACATGGCAAACCATATAAATCGCTATCAACCATTTGATTTACTCCTGTAGCAGCCGAACAATTTTGGCAAAAATTCAGAATAAAAGTACGTGACAGATGTTCCATTTACAATCGTTCATATGAATGAACGCAGTGGACTTGCTGCTACGTCAAGATTTAACTCATAAAAACCTCAGTAAAATTTTTTTCAGTTCTTTCAAATTGAATTACATCAAATTCGGGTAAATTCACACAAAATTTCACGATTTTTTCAAATTATGCAATTAAATCAGTGCTATCCTTTCCCTATTTTAAAATCATTTCACTTATTTACATCTTAAAATGAATTACTATTCTTCACGTAGTCACAGGTGATTTTTCCCTTTCTAGCCCAACGTTACTAGTTGCAAATGTGTATAGCCGTTTTCTCCTAATATCACTAATTAGATTTCAGCACATTAAGTAGGAACTAAGAAGAAGCAGTTCCCTAGAGGTTGCAAGGTTTCTCGTTCCAAATAATAATAAGAGGAATGCACAATTACATTAACAACCTATAGGCATTCAGTATTATTAAAGACTTTTGAAAACAATTTCAATTTGCAACTCACATCAAGCGAGTTTTATATAATTTTAAATGACTGCAAAACGATTTTTCGTTTTCGACACTTTTGTGCAAACAAAAATTAAAGAATAATAAAAGAGAAAAAGTATCCTACCTTATTTATACTGATGATGATGGTAGATGTGCCAAAAGGATAAATAAGCGTCCTTCAGAGTCAAGCAGTGTCTGGTTCATTACTTGTTGCTCGTGGTATGGCATTGTGGTAGAAGAAAATTGCCGCACGATTGATAGCCTGCAGCTACGGCGACCACGTCTCCTTCGTCGGTTATTCACTTAAGTGATGCTGGTACCCGCGAATAAGCAACTGGAGCTGGATATGAGTCTTCTCTGTGCTGTTCTATAGGTGCATGAAATATTCCTATAGAAAAATCCGTAAAATAAATATTTATCAAATTTAATAAAGTACATAATAGCTTATTTTATATTTTAAGAAAAGTGTTTTTCTTTCAAGTCATTAACGGTATAAATTTTTGTTCTCTTGTCCGTGTTTTACATTTACCAGATGTTATAAGATATAACATAAGTAGTTTATTTAATTGGTCTTAATAATATTATCAATTCAAATCACCATTTCACACCTTAGCAATAACAAAGATAATTTACAAGAATAAAACACAAATTATCTTTGCTTTTCAAATTAGCGTTAGGTAATGATGGAAGAATGGAATTAAAATTTAGTTCATTGAAGTGCTGATCACATTAATTTCAGAAAAGAGTGCAGTGTGCAATCAAAACATAAAAACTTAAAATTAAAAAAAAAAAAAAGATGAATTTTTGTTTAAAAAAACATTCAAAATACGTGAATATTGCATTGGTTGCGGATTATCGGTAAATCAGAAAATTGAGAAACGAATTCAATATCATATTTTGAATATATCTGATGTATGAGCACAATAAGGGTTTTTAAATGCATCTAAATTTCCTTCACATGAATCGTATTGAATTATAGTAGTTCTAAAGATTTATTTGCTTCGAATAAATTCTAGCTCACATCGGCATTTCTTGTGAAAATAATTGTTTTAATAACCACTTCAAAGCAGCTTCCAATATCTTTCGGGAGCTTAATCAATAAACCACATTTAAAGTTTAATTTTGGAACGGAAAACAAATAGATATTAATTATGTAAATTTATTAAACAGTCATTTTTTATGCAATATTTTAACAACTGAATATCCTTTTTTTTCAATTTTCATTTAAATTTCACTTCAACCTTTAAAGTGATTTACTTTCACTAGAATGCGTAGTGAAATAGTAGATTAAAGGACAGATCCAGTTTGAGATTTCCCTCGAGGATCTTTTTATCTACAACTTTTGCGTCAATATTTTAAAAATTCTTTTTCTAAAAAGTTTCTGTATTTTAAATGCAAATACTAATTTAAGTTAAGAAATTCAAACGCATTCCATCAAACTAAATATATAATGTCCATACTTAGTTTTTTGGTATTTAAATCTTTTTCAGGAGATTAAAGAAATTTCTTTTGGGAAAATTAATTTTTAAAATTAATTTGCATACCAGATTTACAAAATTTGATTAAATAATGTAGACTAGATGGATACTCTTTAAATATCCATTTAGAGATTTAAAATTTAAATCTTGAATTATGTCATTTAAAATTCATCTAAAGGTAAAGTTAATAAGGGATTTTAATACTAATGCGGTGATGCAATGACAACAACCATCCAAAAGTAAAGGAAACCTAATAATAGTGTCTTAGTAAATAAATAAAAATAATACTTTTACAAAATCAAAAGAAAATTCGCCACTAATGTAGTTAAAGCAAATATTTTATGAACATTAATGGAAGGGAGAACTAAATTTAATTCCAGTCAACATTTTCTCGCATTTACGTTGGTCTTTTATACTTTGTACTGACCTGTATCTTAGTCTATTGCCTTCTTACTCTGGCCATTAATACGTCACAGAAAAGCAACACACAACAGTTCCATGTTGCTGTCATCTACTCTTGTTGTAAAGAGAGAAAGGTCATGTCAAGATATGAACCTTGTCTGATGGTTGTTGCCTGCTTCGTTTTAGGATTAATGGTAAAAGACCGAACACGTAGGCTTAATTAGTGGATTCAAATAGCGTGAACGAAAGTTTAAACTATAAAAACCGAACAGATTTTTTAAAGCGTGAACAAAATTCAGAATCATTAAATAATTACCTTTAGCCGCCATTTTTATCTTATCACTGTTCGGTTTCTAAAAGCAATGAAACCGATAAAGTTTTCAATTGCTGAAATACCTAGGATAACGAGAGATTGTTAATATATTTTATACTAAATTCATATTTTTTCTTATACTATACTTCGATTCCTTGTTGTTTAATGTACAGCGCCATTGAAATCTTGATTACGTCTTCAACATATTTCGACAGAAGCGCAGCCTATGAGCATTGAGCCGATACCACACACATTTCTTACGCGAGTATCAATAATTACTACAATGATTTTTCAACATTATTTAAAGGTATTTGTTAATTTTACAACGCTTTAACTAACTCACTTAGAAAACGCTCTACAAATTTATTTCCTCAATCCTCAATTACCCTAATTGCCAAATTGATTTTTGGGATAGAGTTTTTAGCACGTGATCATTGCCAGCCATCTTGATTTCACTGCTAACTGTTACAATACTAAATTGTTAGTTTTACACATGGGAGAGATCGGCACAGCCAATGGAAGCCGAACTACTAAACCAAAGTATAATGTAAAACGGGTAAAACTACTAGTGGGCCGTGAAACCAAGATGGCCGCCACCAAGTGCTGTAGATCAAAGCAGCCGATCCCATCATGCACCGCGAATGTCACGTGCTGAAAACTCTCTTTATATTAATTTCCTTAATTCGTTAATACTGTATTTTATTTATTAATTTTATGGATTAGAAAAGGTTTATCCGAACATAAGAAAGATTATTTTAAACTAGTGGCATGTGCAACTAAGAGTGAAAGATTTCTTTTTCGACTCCCATCCAGTGCAGCTGTAATTTGCTAGACTGCACGTGTTGTTTGCTTCCCCGAGCGCGGTTGTTAGTGACCTTTTCATAATAACTGAGTAGTGAATTAAAGTAATTAGCAAAAAATGAAACCTATTAACTGTTAGTTTTAATCATTTCATTATGAAACTAAAAATCGTCTACAGTGTTGCGAAATTTGCAGCTGCTTTGAATATGTGCAAGAAATTTTTTTTTTTAAATCAAATTTATATAGAAAGTTTTATGTATACTATGAAAAATGCAAAATTACTTCAATTTAAGCGTATACAGAAAGAAGAAAAAAATACTTTAACAGAAAAAAATGTTATAAAGTTTAATACACTATTACTTAACTGTAAAGATCAGACTTGAGCTTTTAACTCCATAAAACCCTCATTCTTGACATAAAAATTTATTGGAATAGTTTTTGAATTGCCCATTGAAGTGTATTCTCTGCCAATACATCATAATTCTTGATGAAAGAACCATTTAATTGATTTCATTTGAGGTTCTTCATACATCCCAGATGAAAAGTTTATCAAACTTCGATTTATGGTTTCATTTAGTGCTTTAAAACCCTAAAAGAGATTTCCTATTCGGGCTATACAAATCTACTCGAAAACAGTTCTTTTGTTACCATTTTCTTTGTTATAAACAGTTGAACGGCATTCTTTTCTATATCGGATCTTGACGGATGTGATAATGTGAAAACAAGTATAAAAGATTTCTCCGAAAACGGTGTAAATTCGAGACACATTTACATTCAAAATAAAGTGGTAAAAGACATGAGCTGCAGTTTTTTTCTTAAATTACTTTATGCAAATGGTTAGAAAATGGGTATGTGGGTAATATGAGTAGTTTTACTAAATTATAGGTGCACGTCTTGCAATATCAGGACTTTCTTTGCCAGATGTTTCTTAAGAGCGGCTGGTAAAATGAAAACCGCACTCCCACAGAGATAGAAACCGTTAACGGAGACTTGGCAATTTTATACGTCGTGCGTGTTGGACTATTCATATTGGCTGTTTTTGGTCCATTAAACCCAATTAGACCGCTTTTCTCCTCCTCTTTACTTTCTTTCTTATTGCCAATAAAAAATAAAAATAAACACTAAAAAAAAGAAAAAAAATATGTACGCCGTATATATCAAAAAAGGTTGCAAGAAAATAATTTTCAATTTTCCGCTTTATTTTAACGAGAATTAACGAGATTTAAATTACCAATTAAAGCACTATAAGTAGATATTTCTGAGGGTTTTTTTTTTGTTCTCTAAGAAAACACCGAATTAAGTATTCGCCACACCGCATCATTTGCTGCTGTTGATTTTTTTAAATTGATTTCGGAGATGTGTGGGAATTCTCCAATACCACCCAAATAAAAATTAATTAAAAGTTTCACATTTTGAACTATTTTTGAACTGTTTAGCATATTACCAATTCCATTTCCAACACTGCAAAATGTTCTTGACAGGTATTGAAATCACGCATTTGTTTGCTGAATAATTACCAGTAGGCGAATTTTTTAATTTAATCTGCCACTCACTTTTGTTTTTCTTTTTATCAACGAAACGCAACTGCAAAGGGAAAATGTTATCAAATATCAAGAAAGTTCTGTTATAACTGCCATTTAAAGATATTTCTTTCTGCCTCTTCTTTTTATTGTCATTAGCCGTTTTCACCTGCGTGGTTCCTTCATTCTTAACGCCATTTTGAGACGTCGAGTCCATTAGAACCCTCTCTGGAGAACATTCCAGATTCAAATTAGTTCTTCATGAATGCAAAACTTTTGCTCCTTGCTGGGTATGTCGTTATTGTGCCAATAAGTATCCCAGTCTCCTCTCTTTCCAACAGCCGTTACCTTATTTGCATCTGTGCATGCCATCAAAGTGCCTTTGCTTCAGCTCTTCTTTTTCACTTTTCTCCTCCTTCTATCTCTAATACTTAAGTTTTGACGATGGTGGTGATAATGTGTTCACTTTAGCCTTATCTAATAAACTCCAGCATGGGTAAACCTTGGAGAGTTCAACCAACTTATCAGTTTTTACACTTGTTTTAATAAAAAAAAAGTACACATAGTTCTACCTAAAGTGCCAATTAGTCCCTAAATCATTTAGTCAGTGCCCAGTATGTCCCGAAGAAGTTGTAATCTGATTAAAAACCCATAGTTAAAGGTAAAAATTTGATATAAAGTTATAAACATTCTTGTCGCACTTCCCGGGAGGGACTTTGCGGCACCACAATTTAAAAATGATTTTTTTTTTCTTGTAAAATTAAAGTTAAAAATAAACAATTTTGTGTGCATTAATAATAAATTTTAATTTCCATTATGTTTGTTGTTCAAAACACGGTGGTTACTCAGTGATCGATAAAATAATTACCGCTTCCAATTTCTTTACAAGATTTAGGTAAAACGTTTGTGTCATTACAATTTAAAATAAAATGTTATGAGGATGGTTCGCCAGTAATAGCTTCAATTCGATGTTGATGCAAGAAAACTTGAAGCAATAAGATCAACAAGGGTTACTAGGTATGCGGTCAGTTTAATAGGCAGTGACTCTAATTGAAAAGCCGTCTTGTTGCCCTATCTGTTTTTGTTGTGCCGAGAGATGACGGTTTGGATGTCCCCTCGCCTTTGAGTGCTCCATAAAAAGGGAAGAGCTCGTGTATGTCGCCCAGTTCATAAACGTCTGGACGTTAAATCAAACATGGCTTGCGCATCTCGATAAAATGTGCCTGGTACAAATCATAGCCCTCGTGGGAAGAAAAAAAGGTGGCAAGAAAGAAATAAATGACACTGGAACCAAATAAAATGGAATCTATTTCTGCACCAAAAATGGAATTGGTTTTGTAAACGATTTGTATAAATTTAACGCTATATTTCTTTTTATCTACAGGGGAGGTCATTGCCATGTTGGATGGCATCAACGTGACTGCTGTATTAAGAAGAGAAGGGCAATTACCTTGCAACATAACACCACCTACTGATAACGATAAACCTCATTTGATCTTCTGGTACAGGGAAATGTCAGGAAGTCCGTTTTACAGGTGATGTAATCTCAAATACTTTTTATTTCTGAATTTATTAATTAAATGTTCTTCACCCATAAATAGCAAAGAAAAATCGCTATCTCTTCGGCAATAAACTGAAGTGGCAGTTCTTGTTTATAATGATTTAATATTGATTTAATTAAATATTTTACGTATTCAAATGGGGAAAAAAATCAATATTGTATTTGAAGTTCTCAAAAATTCCTTTTTTAACCAAACAAAGTGCTTTGTAGTAAGCCAAAGTTATTTTAAATGAAAACGATCAATAGCCAATTTTCTACCACAACGAAGGAGGAACACCAATCTAATCCAATTTGTTTTTTTTTCTTCGATTTTCCAGCACTTATAATTTTTTTATAAAAGAGATGAATGATATTTCTTAGTATTGATTTTTAACCATTTTTTTTAATATTAGAAAAAATAAGCTCTTAATCTTTAAAAACGTGACCGCGTAATCAGCTTGAATCTTTGTTGCCTTAAAACCCTGCAGTAAACGTCGTGAAGTAATATATACCTTTGCTTTTGCTTTTGCAGTTTGGATCTTCGAGATAAACCTTTAGACTCTGGCAAGCACGTACTGGGGGAAGATGTGCGCCACCGGATGGTATTTCGCACGCAGCCTAATCCTGCTTATTTGCTTATCCACGAAGTGGAAGAGGGCGACGAAGGCAGCTATCGATGTCGAGTGGATTTTCGAAGTTCACCCACGCGATATTTCGTCGTTAATCTCACCGTTATAGGTGCTTGACACATAAACTCACAGCTCGTATGCCACAATTTGTTTTAAAAATAACACGTCTTCGCAGTTCCGCCTATACCTCCCTCGATTTTGGACGAGAGAGGTTTGGAACTGGGATCCGTAGTGGGGCCTTACAATGAGGGTTCAACTCTCTTCATTTCATGCGAAGCTAAAGAAGGTAAAAATTATTGGCCTATTAAACTCGGAGAATAGGACATTTCGCTTGATATTTATCTTAATTTTCTTCATGATCTAAGGTTGGCCTCCGCCTGCTGTTAGTTGGTGGAGAGGAGATACCTTAATGGACGACAATTATGAAGTGACCTCTTTGGGAACTGTTCGCAATGACTTGGTGGTTCCCGCCTTGAGTCGTGCACATTTCGGAGCAACATTCACCTGCAAAGCTTCAAACACCAATCTAACTGAACCTATCGCTACGAGCATAAATCTGGACATGAACTGTAAGTTTGGAATTGACGTGCAATGGGGAGTTAAAGCATTTTAACGATGCAATTAGCATGTTGCTGCTTTATTTCCTTAAGAGTAAAAATGAATGGGGTGTAAAACGTTTCTGCTGTTCGTGTGGGTTAAAATGGGTTTTTCATATTCAGTTTTATTTCCCGAGCTTAATGACCGTCAGGTGACGGATTAAAATATGGCTTTTCTCTTACTGCAGGTAATAAAAGTTAAGAATTAGCAAACAAAAACATAAAATAAAACATTTTATCTGATTTTTTTCTTTTACATTCATTTTATCTTTGCTAAAACTTTAGTTACAATTCCTTAGTAAATACAAAAAGAATTTTAAATTTAAATTTATTTTTTATTTATTGACTGCGGTTTTTCACAATTACGTGTTGTTTACTTTTATTTATTATGCTGTTCCAGAAGGATTATTTATATCTTTGGCTTCAATCGACTACCGTCATTTCTTAAGTTCTTAATCCACAAAGAGTTTGAGGATAAATTGCTCGTAATAGAGATGAGCCATAAACATAAAAAAGCAATTCAGAGAAGCTTGCTTTAAAGCTTCTTTTGTTCTGGTATTCCTTTCCACATCTTTTTTTTTTCTCTTATTTTCAAACTAATCTAGATGTACTTGAAGAAATGAATAGGAATGAGTAAGCACATAAAATAACATTTATGAAAAACTTTTTAATTTTCTGTAAGAGCGGCGAAAGAAAAACATTTGATATTGAAATTGGCTGGTAGAACATAATGAATTGTGACGCTATTTGAAAAACATAATCATACGGAAGTGCATTATCGTGCCCAAAGAATAACACAGATGATTCATGATCGCAAGACATATTGGATAGGATGGCGAAATTTCTAAAAGGAAATGAACCCAACTGTGACATAAGGGGGAGTAAAAAAAAGCAGACTATTAACTTGAGTAAAATGACATTTTTATACAAGTTGCTAGAAATTTATGATGTGCTAATCCATCGACAACGTATGAATTTGGTCAAAGGAGGACCTGTTGGCAGTGATCAATTGATGGTGAAAAATAATAAGGAATAACATAAATTAAAGTGCGCGTGAGAGATAGACTGGCGTTTAATGCTGGCTTGCAGGTCGTTATTGTGGCATATCGGATGAAAATAAATTATAAATGGAAACCTGCGATTTGCACATAGAGAGCAAAATAATAAAGTAAATATATAGAAATGAAAATTGAAGATAACAGCCCCAGCGCTATTAAAAATTCGAGATAAAGGTGATAAAAACCACGTTGTTCACTGAAATTAAACCAAATGCGAGGTTTAAAGCGCTGTAGTTTAGCCGTAAAAACAATTATAAAATTAAACTGAATGAATAATAAAAGAATAAGTTTTGCTTAAGTTTGCGCTCGAAAGGCTCGAAAGTGTAATTCATTAGGATTTAGGGGTGCTCTACTTGGTAGCGAAAATAAGAATCCAAAGAAAATTATTTTCTCGTTTGTTTACTCTAGTAAAACCACTCGATGTTAAAATTCACAGTCCTCGTCGTTCGCTGTCTGCAGGTCGACGTTACAAATTGCAATGTCGTTCTTCAGGCTCTCGTCCTCTGCCTATCATGGCGTGGTGGATGGGTGATCAGCGACTTAAAAACACAGAGGAGACAACTTCAAGTGATGAAAACATTACTACTAGTGTCCTGAATTTTAAACCAGCGAGTGCTGACGATGGCAAATACCTGTCTTGCCGAGCCGAGAATCCTGCCATTCAAAAAAGCGGCATTGAAGATGGTTGGACCCTCGACATTCACTGTGAGTCAATAAGTTTTCCAGCAAACATCTTTTCTTCAAATGCTATTCCGCTATTTACTCTTCCTCGTTTCAATTATAAATTAATTTTGATTTCATTTTAATTTTCAAATGCTCTGTCATTTGAAATATTCGCAAAACAAAAATTAATTTTCTTCTTTTTTTTTTAAACTTAAAAAGGCGCATTCGAAATCCCTCGCTTATAGGAATACTATTTATTGATTCTTTGCAATTTGCCTTCTAGACGTGGAAAAGTAATGAAGTAATTTATCAAACTTGTTACGGTTGAAGAGGAAAATGGAATAAGAGATAAAAAACAATATTCTTTTCAGAAACTATTATAAAAGTGGAATGTTACAAAATGAAAAATTTAGACTTGTGTTTATCTTTTCGTTACAACTTAATAATAAACTTCCTTTTTAGTGAATTAAGTTCTTAATTAATGGATCAATCCGTAGTCCTAAATTAAATCACGAAAAAAAAATATGATTAATGATTGTAGATTAAAGAAGTGGAAAAATAATTTAGAAGTTGAAGTCACTTTAGAATCTACTACAAAAAAAAGATAGATAGATATACCGTCGCAAGTCTGGGACAAAGAGAGGCTTTTTGATACTATATTCAGTCATTTCGAATAAATGTGAATGATGGTGATTGGGTGATCACGAAAGGATAAAGACAGGGCTTTTGAAGTTTCTGATGGAATCCAAATCTGCACTATTCTTAAAGTTATATAGAGCCTTGCAAATGTTGAACGATGATAGGAAATACTCCCATCAACACATGCAAGGTTCGATGTATAATGTGTCGGTTTAAATTCGATCTGAAATTGATGTTTTAACAATTATAAAAAATTGTACTCCAACTCTTTCTATCTTTTATTGAAAAGAATAATTTTATTCCTTTTAAAAAATAATAAAAAAGAAATGTCGGTTTTAAGTTATAAGCAGTAATCCTTTCTTAGTATAATATTTCTAAAATTATGGGTTGAATTTAATATTAAATAGGTCACTAAATCAGTTTACAACCCTCTTACCAACTTTTAATAGCTTAAAAATTTAAATACTGAATACATATTGCATAATTAGCATCAAGTACTTCGTACCTATAGAAAATGGCACAATTTTGACATAACTTCATTTTTAAATGTTTTCTGTAAAAAAATTTCTTACTTTAACAGTTACTCCCATCGTAACGCTAGAGTTAGGACCATCACAAAAAAGTGACAACATTCATGAAGGAGAAGATGTTTTCTTTGAATGCCGCATCACTGCCAACCCCTTTGCACACGCTGTAGAATGGAAATTCCAGGTGAATAATTCAAACTTGTATTCAATTTTTTTATGTATTCAATATGTTATTGAGTCGCATCTGTGACGGAGAATAACCGAAAAATGGATGGTCAGCAGCTTTGCAATGTCAACATATGTCCGAGGCATAAAAGAAAGAAAGAAATAAGATTCATTTTTATTTTTATAGAAAAAATATTTACAGACTTCGAATTTTGGTCGCTGATGAAGTGCAATAAATTTAAATAGAACTGTGCCAACTTTACGAGCGACTAGTGATGGGTTTATATGAAGTTTGCGAGAGCAGATGTGTAATTCTGTTGAGTGTGCCAAAATGAAAATGTTTCTATCAGTCGAAAGCAGCAACTACATACTTTACAGTAAACCATAAACCAAAAGTCGATGCTATAAAGTTGTTGATGTATTTAAAAGACTTATTTATATGTTTGGTCATGAAAGATTTTCTTGGCCAACCAAGTTTGTTGTTTAATCCTTATTTACAGTCGCTCGTTTTTGTTCCTCTTTTAACAGAACCAGTTCTTAGTAAACAACGCCACTGCCGGAATAATTATCAATAACCAGTCTTTAGTAATTCAGTCTGCACAAAGAAATAGTGCTGGATCATATATGTGTATCGCCATCAATTTAGAAGGTGAAGGACAAAGTAATGTCTTCCAACTGCTCGTGAAACGTAAGTCAATTCCAATTAATTGTTTTATGAATTAAGGTAATTAAATGTTAAGTGCTATTTAAGATTAACTGACTTACAGATTACAATACTTACAATACTTAAAATCTAAATTTTAATGTGATAAGAATTGGCTGACAAGCATCTATCTTCTTATTATTGCATTTAATTTAAATTATTTATAATAATGTAAGTGTCATCCTATGACAAGAACTCAAATATGGCTATATGGCTGTGTTGTACAACACTTATCACAGCTTATCTTCAGATGTCAATATGTCTGTACACTTTGTTATATTTGCACTCAATTCCCAGAACAGAATAGAATGACAATCAAACACAGAAGGAAGCGAAAACAAATTGCAGCTTACCTGCTGTGCAAGATAACTATTTTTCAAGCTGACACACTGTATGATTAGTTACTATTGATATTAAGTTTCTTGGATTCAAATGTAGTTTGCAATTGTGATCCGATTTTAAAATGATTATATTTACTTTATGCTTTCTTCAATTTGCTAAGTTAAATATGAAACGATATATAGATCCCCTATACAAACAGATGAATTAAAATAAAAATTAGAAAACAAAGCATTCTGCGATGCATAATGACAAACATACAGTCTTTCAAGTGCATATACTACAAAAGTAAAGTCATTAAAAATCGAATACAAAAAAAAGAAAGATATTCTCTTCTGAGCATTACCATCTTTAATGGCTTAAAGGAAACTACACGTTGCTTTAAAAATTGACTAAATTATTGGTTTCCGGTTTGTAACGATCGTTTCCTAGTTATTTATTGCTGATAGCAATTTTTTACTACATTTTGATGACTACATCAATTTACACAGTCTAATAAAAATGTCTGGCCAACTGACTTCAGACAAAAAAAAAACATCTTAATTATTTAAGTTAAAACCAATGAATATTATTAGGAAAATTAATACAATGCAATTATTTTTCAGACCTCCCAGTGTGTAAAAAAAATCAAATAACCACCTATGGTATTGCAAAAAACGAGGCAGCTCACATTCTTTGCCAGGTGGTCGCTTATCCAGATAAACTAACTTACCGTTGGGCCTTCAACCATACATCCCATCGAATCCCTTCTGTAACCAATGCAACGGAGAGCACTCTCCTGTTCATTCCGAGATCGGAACTGGATTTTGGCAATCTTATGTGTTGGGCAACCAATGAAATTGGCACACAAATAGAACCTTGTATTTATCACGTTATAGCTGCTGGTAACAAGAAAGAAAAAATTAGAGAGAGAACGTGAATGATTTTACGAAACAAAGTAACTTTTTTTTTTCAGGAGTTCCTGAACCTGTGAAAAATTGTACAGTTTATAATGAGACTGAATCTTCATTATACGTTGAATGTCGGGAAGGATACAACGGCGGGCTTGTGCAAAATTTTATTTTGGAAATTAATAATGCCATTACAAAAAAGGTAAAACTTACTTTAGATCAAATTTTTTAACTTGGGTAATTTATATTCTCCGCATTTTCTTTTCTTAATTGTAATTTACTCTTATCTTGTTAAAAAGAAAAATATATTTTCATTTGTGCAGAATAGTTATTTGTCATCATTTAAATGATGACAAATGTAAATTTAAAATCAAGTTTAAAAAGTTAAAAACGTATATTAAAATTTACGAGTTCCCATTGCTACTTTCGCATCATATTCTATTATTTAGCTCAAGTGGACGTTGACCAATCCACGTCCTCTTTTTTATGTGAGTGGTCTACAGTCAGGAACTACACTGACATTAACCATTTACGCTTCAAATTTAAAGGGGCGCAGTGAACCAGTTGAGATGAATGCGCGCACGAGAGATTTAGTAGATAACTCAGAAGGTGAAAATGTTTATTTTATTAATCCGACTAACTAACATTTTTTTTTCTGCACTTAGATAATGATATTTTAGCCTTGACTCCTATCTTGGGAGTATTAATTGGAATTGTTGCAGCCTTGTCGATAGTTGCTATTGCAATTGTCATCATAATGAGGTGCAAAGTGACACAGATTATGAAACAAAAACGAATCGAGAGAGAAAAGGAAGAAAGGTTATATTTATGATATGATGATATACGAAACAGCCGTTCTTGAAATTCCTATTTATTTTTAATTTGTTGTTTAATTTATAGATCAAACATTCCTTTGCGGAAAGATATTGATGAAACTGGAGACCCAGACGAGAAGTGCCCGGATTTGATTCCCAGTAGCAATAGCAAAGAAGGTTTGTAGTGTGCTTTAAAAATGGGTTTCTTGTAATTATCTATGCAAACTATTTTGCTTATTTATTATATGAATAAGATCAAGAGTTCCCTCCAGTAGAAGTTAAGTGTTTACGCAATCAACAAGGTTTCCCTCAACATCCTTATCAGCTAGAAAATTCTTTGCAATTGCAAACTCATTTACCATATACGATTCAGAATTCATCAGAGCCTGTCCAATACCGTAACGAAATGAGTAATCTATACCAAATAAAAGAGGTAAAATTTATTACTTTTTGCGATTTATTACTGATTTTGTGATTCGTGTCAGATTGATTAAAATTGATGTAACCTGTTTGTTTAGGTTGAATCAACAGATCAACATCCTCTTGAACAAAATCCGTTACATCCACTTCAGTGGTTTTCTCCAAGTCACAAAGTAGTCAGTTGGAAAATTCCGCACACTTCTTATGGCCACCATGAAGAGGATGTTGAAACTCCACTTATGTCCAATCACATGCCCATGGTAACAATTAGTGACCAATAAGAAGTTAAAGCAGTCCTTGGAGAGAGCTTTTCCTCTTTTTATATTTTTAGCAGCAGTTTTCAAACCCGTCATACCGGAGCAGTGTTAAACCTCCACCGGAACTGTCACATTTTTAACGGTTATAAATGAAATAATTTAAAAACTAGAAATAATTATTATTATTTCAAAAACTTGACGGAGTCAATTACCTTTTCGTTTCGAAATGAATCAAAACAACATCCTTGATTTGTTTACCAGTTGAATTTTGGTCACGTGCTAATTTGACATTATCTAAAAGTGTTTATTAATTTTATACAAACAAATCTATTTCTTGTACATGAAGATAAAAACCCGTTGTAAATAAATTTTTATCCATTTCGTAAACAAATATAATGATTAATATTACAGAAAATTAATCAGGAAGACAAATAGTTTATTTCAAATTGCAAAGGCATCTCGCGGGTATATAAAATTAATAAATAATAAAGTTATCTTTAAGATGCATTTTAAAGCAGTGCATGGTGAAAATAATGCAAAAGGTAACGTTTCTGAAGAATCTGGTTAGTTCTCCTGCCTTTGGGTAAAAAAATTTTTTTTTTAAAACGCAATTTGAATAAAAATTCGAAATGTTAAACAGCGAGTCGCCTTATATTGTATGTGGTAAGAGGCACCGAAGTGGTATAATCCAGTTCTTGTGTATTTCAAAGTAGCAAGAACTTGAAAGTGAGCTGTCAAACTAGTAGATCTTTTGTACGGTAAATGCCATGATTGGAATCGATTGAATCTTTCTCCATTCCATTCTCTTTGCTGTTTGTATTGGCAACAAGATTTTTCTATTCTCACGACGTTTGTTGCGCCGCATACTAATGTTCACGAAATAAGGTCGGCTGTTGTGATGTAACAGTTTATTTGGCACAAAGCTGCCAATTATGGAAGGGTTGCGAGTAAGTTAACCTGTAATTACCTTTAATCCGGCAGCTGTGAAGATTTCATTATCATGCATTTTCTTTGTCAACTTGGTAACCACATCTGACTTCGATCATCTTGCAACAGACGATTGCGGTCACAAGTGTACAATTCCAAGTCATTTCAAAACTAAAATAAAAAAATAAAAAATGTTTACGACCAGATTACTTGAAAAACCTAAAGCTGAAAGAGTCTTTAAACCCATCAATTAACTAATTACTATCAGTACTCAATAGCGAGCCTAGCTGAAGCATCACTTATTGATGATGAAGTGTAATAATGCTATCACTCAATTTGCTGTCGTTTTGATTGATGCAGTTGGGATCAGCTTTTATGACTACTTTAAGTCAAACATCAATGGTAAAAGGTCATCAATCATCATGAGAAAATTGGATTGCGGTAACGGATACTCCTTGATGTGGTCAACCACATCTCACTCGCTTCTAAGGGTAGTACCAGAAGTACCGGTCCTCGGTAAAAATTACCAGTAAAAGAAAAAGAAAGGACATTATCTCGAAATTATATTCTTAATTTTAAGTCTCATTTTTCCCACTTATACAATCAGAAAATGTAATCAGAAAATGTAGCATTTTATTTCCCTCATGACCTATCCGAGATAAGCAGCAAAAGGTTGGATGTGAATTCATTTTGACAAGTATTACAAAATGAATGCAGCGTGTCATTAAAATGTAAAAATCTTTGTTCTTTGAGAAAAAACTATTTATATATTTTTATTTTCGAAAAACATTGGCTTAGGGTTTTATATGAGAGCAAAAGGAAAATCCAGAAGAGGCAAACAATTTTTTAGGGCGGCACACCTGACTATTGAGGTAAAAGTAGATTGTGCTTGAGGGCGATCACGAGCAATAAAGTGAGAAGAGAGATTACTTTCGTCTCGAACTTGGCATTTCAATTTCGGAGTGTGATTACACTACCCAATAAAATGACTGTCTTGTCTGATAATGGTACCATCAATATTTATTGGTAAAGCATGACATAAATAAATGAGGTTACAGTTTTAGTTAATTTTCTCGTCGGTGGATCTCTAATTGGCTTTTCAAAAGAAAAAGAAAATTAGAGAGTCGTTATTATAATAATTAGAAAAATTTCTAATATTTATAATAATGGTAAACTATATTTTGAGGAAATTGAAGCAAAAACAAAAATGCTTTGATGTTGTTATTGTAAATGGAATCATTATAAAAAGAAAGTATTAACCTTTATTTTCTTTGAATCTTTCTACATTCAACTAATCAAGGTAAAATATCAAATATGAGAACAGTAAATTTTGACAATGAACGAACAATTCTGTTCTTATCTGCTATTGCTGTGAAATGTAAAACTAGCTTTTAAAACTTTTTCCAAAAATCCGAAATCGGTTCTGCATTCAACTTCATCTCTAGGTATTGTGTTTTTCTTTTAAAGTACTAATTAGATTGCATAGTGCCTTTGTGATCTGCCTGCTACCTGTTTGTTGTTTTCTAAGTACGAAAGTTATCAGCCTGCTTTTGGCGTAATAATCTCATCTAAACGCACTGCTGTCTCTGGGAACAATTTAAGTAAAAACTTTTTCAACTTCGGATCCCCTCTACCATTCTGGCGCTTACTTCTTTTTTTTAACATGGTGTTGCAACTTGCTTGCACTTTGGCTGCAAGGAATGCTCACCAGATAATGAGTTCTCGTCTATGAATGGATTGGAGCAGCTGAGGCACAATCCCTCCAGCTTCTAAGTAATCTCCGAATAATGAGGCGGAGTAGCAGCTTTCCTTCCCGCACATCAACTTTTCACCAGCAGCAATTCATCTTTAAATCAATAACTGTACATCAGTAACTGTACAAAAGGAAAGATTAAATTGCTCCACTATCGGCCGTGTAAACTGATCACTTTTAAATTTGACTGTACATTTCTCTAAACAGATCTCATTTGTCTTGTCAGTTTCGGTCTCTATCACATAAATAAATAGGTCGACTTTCACGACAGTAATCGTTTCTCCTTCTACTTTTCGTTAAATAAAACAGAAATCTTGTGGCACCTCTTCTTTAAAATGTGTACTCTATTATTTTATTGATCGGCGATTTATGCAGCAAACCACGAATGATACACATCCATGTGGTTAACATCATTGGTTGCAGTGGTTTCTAGTTCAAGTAGGTTTGGAAACACACTCTCCTATTCAAGTTGATGATATTCAAGTTGAATCCATCAATTCACATCGCAGTTTAGTTTCTTATATCACGCGCAATAAACACTAACTCACGTCAAGAGTCTAATTTTGACGATGGAATCGCGTGTGCATTATCATTTAAAGATTGTTGAAACAACATCTACTTCCTTGAAAAGCGCACGTATTGGAAAAAAATAACTGATGCATCATTCACCATTGCACTCTTCTTGTTCCTACGTCCCTACAGGCCAAACGTCGCTCCGAGGGCCAATTTACACTTACGACAGCCACTGCACATTTCCTAGGGGACATTTCATATTGGCAGCGTAGGAGGCACTAGGGGCGCTTGCACCAACACTTTCCATTGCTTCCTATCCCGTCTTGGTTGATAAAACACTGGACTTGCTCTGCAGAATGACGGGCATTGAAACAATAAATTGTATACAGAATATTTTTAATACCACTTGAATAAAACTTGAAAAAGTTATTTCTTCTGTGTCTGAAGTTGGTCGGAGTGGATTTCCTCGCATTTTAAATCAAATTCATCTGAAATAAGAAAAACCCATTTACATTTTAAACCTTTATTTCAATATTGATTGCAATGTAATTTTAAATACGGTATAAAGTGAGCTATTATTCCCCCAATCGCTTTGGTCTTATTTCTTTAAACCTATTACATTTAATAGCTTCTATAAAATAAAAAAAATGCAGTTTAATACGTCGAAAACAACAAAAAATATTTTAAATTGTTTTTTATTAAAGCAAAAAAAAAAATTAATAAACAAGAAGTGTATTCTCTCGGGAAATATTATGTCTTTGGCAAATTGATTTTTGAAATGTAATAGTAAAGCTTTGTGGATAAAAAAAAATACTCACCTGTATCACTTTATGTCTTCATCCTTACTTTCTTTCCTATTCTCTGCTTCTTCGGATCGATGCGAGACAATTCCTCTCGCTTTCCTCTGTCTTCTTCTGCGTGTGTCGGTTGAGCGACCATCAAATGCGGTTACCTGCCCTGTAGGCACAGCAGGTATTGGCATCTATTCTGTGCAGTGAACCCTTTGACTTGAACATTTGTCCTTATGATCATTTTCAAATGAGACATTAAATGGACTTATAAAAACGCCGCAACGAATTCCTGCCGTGTTTATGAAAATTAAAGCAACCAACTTTAAGGTTCCTGACCTCGCGATGATTAATAAATTAATTTTGCGCAAGTTTATTGCTCACTTTTTACCATGTGCACAATATTTTTCTGTTTCTGCCTCAATTTCTTAATGTACTATTAAGTTAACAGAACCAACCATTGTTGAGAACCGTATTACGATGCATTAAAGTTGGCAAAATTAAAAGTTTATTTGAATGTTAAAAAACATTTTAGAGTAAAGAAATCCATATTACTCGGAAACCTT